>JAECUM010002408.1:0-116424 GCA_016617855.1 Megalonaias nervosa
TCACTGCCTTCAGTCAATATACAAGCAGTTCCACTCACTGCCTTCAATCAATATACAAGCAGTTCTACTCACTGCCTTCAATCAATCTATAAGCAGTTCCACTCACTGCCTTCAGTCAATATACAAGCAGTTCTACTCACTGCCTTCAGTCAATATACAAACAGTTGCACTCACTGCCTTCAGTCAATATACAAAGCAGTTCTACTCACTGCCTTCAATCAATCTATAAGCAGTTCTACTCACAGCCTTCGGTCAATATACAAGCAGTTCCACTTACTGCCTTCAATCAATATACAAACAGTTCCACTTACTGCCTTCAGTCAATATACAAGCAGTTCTACTCACTGCCTTCAGTCAATATACAAACAGTTGCACTCACTGCCTTCAGTCAATATACAAACAGTTCCACTTACTGCCTTCAGTCAATATACAAGCAGTTCTACTCACTGCCTTCAGTCAATATACAAACAGTTGCACTCACTGCCTTCAATCAATATATAAGATCAGTAAGGAAATGTGTGTGTGTGTGGGGGGGAAATAAAGTTATAGCACAAAGTATTTAAGCACTAGTATTATTGAAAAAAAAAGAAAAAGAAAGGACAATGAAATAATCAAGGAAAGTTAAACTTAAAGCATTTGTAAATTGGTTCTTCATTCAAGTGAAACTGCAGTTGAAATACTTTTATAAAAAATATATGCTTCCTTTATTCTCTGCAATTCTGTAATTAAAGATTTACCCCAAACTGTAATTCATCCAACTGAATAAAGTGCATATATATATGCAAGTATGTACATTTCTAATTATGGGTAGGAAACTTTCCTATTAAATTTGAAACAAAAGTACATCTCATCTTATCTATGTAATATTAATACAAAAGAACAAGAAGACCACACAATAATAAAATTGTTGTCTGAAGTATGAATACTAAAATACATATATATACACACACACACACACGGGTCTAACTTCAATTTTAGCACTCTTAACAAGAAGATTAATAGGGAAGATTACAAGAAAGGTGACAAGTTAAACCGATGAACTGAGCAGTCAGTGACAGTGAAAGTGGGCATTGTTGAATTGAGCAGGGGAGGGGATTTAGAGTGCTGATCAGAAATGATGCAACTGGTATACATTTGGTTGTTAAGTACTTGCGGTTCATTTTGACAACATGTATGCACAGGAAGTAAATTACTGAGTATTACAGGATTAGAACCTTTTTTGTTTTTCGCAACTGGAAAACAGAAGAAACAAAACGTTCAGAATCCTGTTTCCACTGGCAGTTGCTTGTATACCAGTTAGGCCAGTACCATCTATTACCTCACTACATCTTAGGATACAAAACAGTTTCAGTATACTTTGATTTTTTTTTACTGGGGCAACGGGTGGCTGAGTATTACTAAGATTAGTACCCCCCATTTTAAGGAAGGGTTGGTTTCATCACTGGAGTCTGATTGTTTCTGTTACAGCACTTCTACTCACAGAATAGAAAATATAAGTCCAGTATATGTTATAAGAAATTGGGTTTATTGTGCACGAGGTTGGTTAGTAGAGATAAATAAATTTCTCCTGCTTTCTTACACCCTGCAAATACAATAAAAATACATTTACTACAACTATAAATAACAATACCCTCACCAGTGCATTACTGTTCTGCATGTATGTGTTCACAGACGCCTGTGCATGTGTTCCAGGCTTGATACTTTGACTTTTAAAACCACTTATATATTTAGTGTCAAGCCAGATTCTTCACATCATGTTGAATATACTGTATATATTGTACATAACAGATAGAAGGTCTCAAGGTAGATAGTTCTGTAAATAACTGAGTTACCTTCTCTAAAAAATAAAGTCTTTATTATTATTATTATTATTATTATTATTATTATTATTATTACTATTATCATCAGAATATACTAATGGTGTAAGTTTACAGAGTCTTTTGAGTACAAGGTCACACAGATGTGCTCCAATAACTTTGTGTTATTGGCAGCATCAGCTCCATTTGTTGTTGCAGACACTGACGAAAGCACTGTGTAAGGGACTGATCTTGACATGTGTATGATTGGTACTTATACTAATGGTAGTATTGTTTTAACCATTCAAGTAACTAACCTTTGTTGTTGGCATAGTTTTGGTTACGATTTTGATCTAAAATGTAATTTAAGGTCACGCATCCCACAACTGGCAGTAAACTTGTTCAAGCATCATCTCTTAGGAAAAAAATTCTTGTGACTTGATTTCAATTTTGTATTCTGGGTATTGAGGATAATGTTTTAAATACACAAACTCTGACACAGGCTATTCAACCAATTTAGGTACCATGTCCTTTATTATTATTTGTAAAAGCACAAAAACTCTCACAAAAAAATGAAACCAGAGTATGTTTAATCTTCTTGATTTGTATTTTTTTCCATAATTAGTTCCATTAGCCCATCTTTAGAATTTGATGAAAAATGATGTGTTGGCTTATTAATGGATACCGTGCGTTTTTTAGGCATAAATTTGTCTCAACTGTGTCAAAGATGGAGATGGGTTTTTAAATGGATAAATACAGCATTTTTTTTAATACCTGTTCGGCATGTAGCTCCACATCTTGTTGTGAACAGGATTCTACTTTCTGATCCACAACTCGGACAAAAGCTTCAACATCAATAATAGACTCCTTGTTGATGCTGAAAAATAATGCAATTTTTGATGATTTAAAACTGCACACATGCTAATAAACACTTAACACTTAAAAGTATTACATAGTTTTGTAGTAAAAGATCTTTCAGCTCTGATTTGTTCGAGACAAGAAATGTAACATGAATGCCATTTTTAAACTGTCTTATTTACTGTACTTATTAGATATAATTACCATGTGAAAAATAATTGCTGAAGTCTGAACCTTATAAAAGCATTAAGTCATGTGCAACTTTATCATGTTTGTATGTACAGGTAAATCTGCAAATTAACTTTGTATTTCATCTGTGATTTTGTTTCTTCTTTGCTAAAAAAGTTCATATATGTCTAAAATGTACTCTATTCTTTGTGTCTCAACCGTATACATGTATGTCTATTATAACTTCATATCTAAGTCTTAAAAATCACTGATGTAAAATTGATAATAGCTAATAAACATCTGGTCCAGGAAAATGACAGGCAAGTTTACACCCTCTAATTTTTGTAAAAAAATGATCACAAAACTTTGCAGTTTTTGTGCTATGTATTCTGGTAAATGTTTGTCATCTGTGATTTGTCATTTATCCAGTGACAGCTGCAGTTCATGGATCTTTGAATTTGTCACCTTACCCTGCAGTGAACTTGACCATCTGTTTACTGACTCTATCACCAACACAAATCAGGGCCTGGACCGTCCATTTTTGCTGTCGTAACACAAAGAAGCATTGTTTACCTGTATTAAGAAAAACAATAACTGCTTTAATACACCCCAAAAACTTGTTATCTATAAATTTAAAATTTACAGGTTGCACCATTTTAAATATTTCTCATGTACGGTTTGGACTGGAACTCTCATACAAAGGGGAGGGGTAAGACAGGCACCTTATGCCCAAAAAGCTCTGTTTTTAGTGGCAAAGGGACATTCTTCTGAAACTGAAGGAATTATTACTAATGGCATATATTTGGGTGTTGGCAACCTACTCCGTATAACATGCATGCCAATTAAGGCACACTGGACTCTTTGAAAATGTATTCTGTACGAGTTGTACTTTTGTACTTATGTAGAAAAATGTAGTATGTAGTAAAATGACAATGAAATTAAAGGGCAGAACATGACTTGGCATTCAGCACTCTACAACTAAACGGACCTGGACAGCAGTTCTAAATTGTCAATGCCTGATCTATACAAGGGTAATAAATGACAAAAGTATATTTTTACACCCACAGTAAAGTAACCTAGCAATAAAAGGAATTAACAGAAAGCATCACTGATTTAACTAGAATATTAGTATGACATATTTCTCCACATTTCCCAAAGTTTGTCACACTCACCCCAAGATCTAGGCCCCTTGGGTCAACTTCAAGAGTTTACAAACCAACCAAGACACCAATTTTTGTAGCATATTTGAATTTGTCTTTTCACACACAGTAAATGTATTCAGGACGAATACAGAATGCCTAAATCAAAATGTTCCAGAATGCCCAATTCAGATCCTTTTAAAAAAATTTTTTTATCTCATAGTGTCCTTAAAGGCAATTTAAAAAAAAAAAATCTACCTTTAATTTTCACTTTTCCGTTCTACCAAGTTATATCTTGTGCTACATCAAGCAAGCAGAAAGGGACAGAGCCAGAACGAGTATCAAATTTTTCTGTTTAATGTATTTGGATAAATATGTGGATTTGGACAGAATTTAGGTATTTTTTGATGATGCTAATAAAACTTTCAAATCCATCTTATTTGTCTACTTTGGTAGTTACTGACACTTCCACCCTTACCCCAACCAAGCTGCATTAACAATACTATGAATACAGTAATCCAAATCTAATTAAACAACATTTTGGGGGTCCCGAGTACATCTGTGTCAAGATTAATCCAATGAATGTAGGTGTTGTTTTCCCCTTCTATCTTCAAACTCAGTAAAAACCAAAACATTCCTTTACTGCTGATGACAGACCAATGTAAGGTGATGGTACGACTTTAAATTAACTTCTCAGTTCAATGCAGAAACTATCTCAACGAATATTACTGGCAGTAATATACTGACAATAAAATTCATACAAAAATGTTTGATGTAACTTAACTGGACTGCAAAAATATAAAGATAGTTCATGCAGTCAATGACTCGATTGATTTTGTAAGTTAGTTTCTAAAATCATGCCCTTTATTTCATTTATAATCATGTGCAGAAAATTCCGGAATGAAATTTGATTATGTCGATTATTATGTACAAATTTTGTTGACTTTTATAGGACCCCTGTTCCATGCCATGTTCATGATCAACCTGCCATACTAAACATTTTCAAAAGCATCTGAGTGATGATGAATGGAAATGTCAGTGTTGTGCGCATTAAGACTGTTCACAATTCTGACATTATTAATTACTTTGTACGTGCTTAAGCTTCAAGTGATTTATAGATTTGAAGTTTTTGTAAACTAATTCAATGCTGCATACATTTTGCCTGTTTGTTTCTTTAACAAAATGCTACCAAACAGCACCGTAACGATCAACTGCCAGCAGTCACTACTGAGTTTGGTTTTTGGTATCCTACTCACTAAGTAAACAACAAATATTCCAATACTGACTTTCTTTTTGAATATTTGTGAAGAAGTTTTCTGATTCAAATGTTAGGTAATTGTTTTAGCTCTAGAAAGGAATGTAGTTTGACAGCATTTCTCTGGTTACTTTAATGCATGAATCTGATTGTGTTGCCAGACTACTGACATATCTGGCAAATTATAATGCCTGAGTGAATGCATAATTCTAAGTTGGGTGGGTTGTGGTGGAACATGTATGCGGGGACCTCAACTGTGTCCAGACTGTTACAAAAGGGCCCGATGTCAGTTTCATGTATCAATTTGTCTTTTCATGTCCACCATGTACAAGCAACTCAGGAATTATCAGAAGCTGGAATAAAATCACCTTATCCCAACTGCCTGACAGGTGATCACAATTCTAAAAGTGTTGGTACAATTGACACCCAGATGACTACCAATCTGACAAGTTTCAAATACATGTACCTAGCTTTAATGACATAAAAGTTAAACACTATCAAACATGTATGTATGAATTGATGAACTATATCACAATGTGTGTTTCTTTGAAAGCATAGTTATTTACATTTCAAAATGAGGTAATCGTCAAGACAAATCCAAAATGAGAGAACTTATGGCAAAAAGAGCCTGAAATATGGGGCAGTCAGTCCCTATACTTATTTTGCCGAAACTCAACGATGTTAAGCAAGAATAATGTGAATGCTGGAATGCACCTGAAATATTTTCCCAAGCCTGTTGTAGATGGGCATTCCACCATGTGATACCCTACTTTCCTTAGGTGGGGCCCTGCTCTCCTTGGGAGCTGCCCTGTTCTCAGTCCATTGAGCTTACAGATAAGGCACATCATAATGTTCAACATCTGCAATTTTGGAACTATCATGGCATGATTTACCCATACTATTCACTTGCAGCAAAAATATTAATTGAGATGCAAAAAGTGAGCTTTAAAATGCCCTTTCTCACAGACAGGGTTCCCTCAGAAGACCTTATCATGCTAAAATGACCTGGCAGGTAGCCAGTACCGTGCCCTGACAAGCAACCAGCACTGTGCCTGGACAGACAACAATCACACTGCCCTGCTTAGCAAGCCAAGGACAACACTGCTGGACAGGGTACCATCAGAAGAGACTGTATCAAAATTAAAATGGCTTTTCAGGCTATCATCACCCTATCTACCTGCCAAGTCAGGTTAAAACACTGCACCTGTGTATGCCATTAATTTGTTTTTCAAATAACATCCTATTTCTACATAATTACTATTGGCTCTCATTACCTTAGCATGCCATGTTTAGAATTTTGTACACAAACTGTATAAACTGATATAATATGGATACTATCAAAAAATGTACATCACTGCTTTTTCATTGAATTGATCAATTTATATGCATGAGTATATAATGAACAATCTAATGAATTTGTGTACTGGCTGTTAATTCAGTTTAACTCATTCTAAAAAATGTGTATTCACAAACATCTCAGGTGAACACATTCTAAACAAATGTTACCTGGCTGGTAACTCATGTGAACTCGCTCTAAAAAGTGTATATTCACTGATAACTCATGTGAACTCGCTCTAAAAAGTTTATATTCACTGACAACTCAGATAAGCTCAGTTTAAAGAATGAGCATTGGCTCATAACTCAGGTCAACTCATTCTAAAAAAAAACCAGTGGCTCATAACTCCGGTGAACTCCATCTACAGAATTTGCATTTGCTGACAACTCAGCGACTCCCTCTAAAGAAAACTACTAACCCATCAGCAGTTTAACTTGTCCACCCAAAACAGCAGCACATTCAATGTCCCATTATTATCAACAATGAATAAGGGAAAAGAGATTACCTTTACTTCTGCTGGTCTGCAGCCGAGCACGTACCCAAATCTTCTGGTCTTTCAAAGCTGGAGTGAGTTCATTCAATTTATACAATTTTCTTCCCACCTTCTCTTTCGACTGGATGAGAGGGAAGTCGCCATAGCAACCTTCAGAACAATCTGCCTCACTTTCAGCAGCCTATAACAAAGAAGAAAATATGTACTACTACTAAATCTGGACTTAGGTATTCTGCCTACCAAGCCATGAGGCCATCCTTTAGCTTTCATGCCATATTCCCCATTTTTTGAGATTTGTAGGTTTATCTCCATCAACAATGGGCACCTAGACCTTGCTGAGCTGAACATCAAACTGCTGTCAAGACTTAGTATGGAGATTCCAATGTTAACATTAAATGCCACTGCTGGAAAATACTAAAAAACAAACCTTAATGACCCCACAAATATTATCAGAGTTGATGCCCCTACTTGGATCCTATGAGAACATTATGTGCCTTCTAAGTGTGTCCTCTAAGAAAGTACCTCTTGTTCATGTTTTTATTAAATTCATGTTGTAACTAAATCAAAATTTATTCATTTTCTTGGACAGAGTCTATTTTATAACTGAAAAGTTAGCATGGAAATCTCTAATTCCATCTGAAAAAGGGGTAGCTATTTTAATATACTGGTGATTTATTGAAAAAATAATGGCAAAGCTTTAAATATGTGAAATTTCATCCTTTCTTTCTTGAATTTTTATGCACAATTTAAAAAAAAAAAAAAAAAAAATTAGTACAAATCCCATCAACTTCCATCCTAGAATAGACCACGTGACTGGTATCAATTTCTTTGGTTTTACAACAAAACAACCCTCACCTTTGTCAGTACTTAAATTCATGGACTGGATAATTGCAGGGGTTCTGTTGTCTTTCCAGATGGATAATTACTTGTCAGACCTTTCAATCTGTGATTTGTAAAACCACAATTGGTATTCAACAAATAAAAAAACAGAACTCACAGTACCAAATATACTCAATTGTAAGCTAATTCCAACTACAAACAACATAGGTTCTGATCTGCCATCGCATAATGCATTAGCAGATCTATGTTATTCGTTCTACTAGTTACTCCAAACTGCATAGACCCAGATCTGCCAGTGCATTATGTGATGGCAGATCTGTATCAGTGCAGTTTGCATTTGGACTTGACTTGTAGGCAAGTATATAGGGTACATGTACATATATGTAACAGACATGTTGAAATATATACTATGCCAAAATACAATGAAGGACACGCAATGATGATTCTCATAAATGATATGAATCATAAATTGGGGGGGGGGGGGGTGCTGGGATCCACTTGCCCAATAAGTCAAGTACCAAAAATGAATTTCTGCCCAATCAGGCAAGTACCAAAAATGTTATTCTGCCTAGTCAGTCAAGTACAAAAAAATGTTATTCTGCCCAGTCAGGTAGGTACCAAAAATGCTACTCTGCCCAGTCAGGAAGGTACCAAAAATGTTATTCTACACAGTCAGTCAGTACAAAAAACATTATTCTGCCCAGTCAGGCAAGTATCAAAAATGTTATTCTGCCAAGAATAACTTCCAATCAATATGGTATTACAGAAATCATGCTGGTGCAAGCTGTGTACAAGCAGTGTGATAGCATAGGGTGCCAGAGAGATGCCAAATCAGAGAATAAAAGGGGTGTGAAAGTCTGACAAGCAAGCTAAAATGACAAAAAAACTTTGGTTTTTCTTCTTATGAAAATCTTTTCATTTGGCTACAAGTTACATCAATTTCTTATGAGCTCTCTTATTAAAAAAGAGAAGGGCATGTCAGCCCCAAACAAGTAGTTGCCCTTGACCAACAAAACTTCTCACTTACCATTTCAAGTTGGGGAAGAGAATTTTCAAACTCTAATTTTAACACTAGTTTTGGGAGTAATATTGTGCAGCCTGTTTTAAGATGCTCATCCTTTTGTACCAGAAATACAGATAATAGTTGTGATACCTTATTTGTTGTGATAATTTATAACCTAGTCAGTAATGCATTGATTTAGTAATGAAGAGTAAAAGCAAAGCACTTGTATAAACTTAAAAAAAAGAAAACTTCTAGAAGAAAGAACGGACATCCAATGAACCGAGTCTGCAATATTCTCAAGGAACATCCTTTCATCAACGAGAAACACATCAGCCTCAAAAGAGTATTTGCCAATGAACACTAGAAAGTCTCTGTCCATTCTGAGTTCGGGAAGTAAAATTTCAAACCCTGTATCACTACTCAGTTTTAGGGAGCAATAATGTGCAGCCCATTTTAATATGCTCATCCTTTTTTGAAGCATAAATACAGGTTAAACCTATGGTACCTTACTTGGTTATGAGTATATACATAGCTTCATCATTAGTTATAGAGTCCTTGTCATAGTACAAGATACAGCACTCCCTCACTATATGACCCTCCATTATACCACCATTACTGTTATAAGGTGATTATAGTAATGAATCTCATTTTGTTAAGTGGCAGTAAATTATGTGTATCAAGAACTTCATTATAAGGCCATCTCACTAGTAGGCACTGTGGCTCCCAGTGATAACATTATAATGTTGGGAGTACTAAATCTTGTACTTCATTATAAGGTGGTCTCACTATAAGGTGGTTTAGCCTACAACTTCCATAATGTGGGAGTACTGTATTGTGTATAAACAAAATATACATGAATGTTCATTGATTTTATGTATGCAATCAATCATGAATCAAAATGAACTAATGTACCACAAGCTGTTACACCAAGTGACATATGGTCTCATCATTAAAGAAGTTTACAAACTTCATACGAAAAGGGAATGCTTAATTATATACTTCTTATGACTGCTGTATTATTTAAATTGATGTACCCATATCAGTATTGACAATGAAGTACCCATATCAGTATTTACAGTGGTGTACCCATATCAGTATTTACAATAATATACCCATATCAGTATTTACAGTGAAGTACCCATATCAGTATTTGCACTGATGTACCTATCAGTGTTTACAGTGAAGTACCCATATCAGTATTTACATTGATGTACCCATATCAGTATTTACATTGATGTACCCATATCAGTATTTACATTGATGTACCCATATCACTATTTACACTGATGTACCCATATTAGTATTTGTACTGATGTACCCATATAAATATTTACACTGATGTACCCATAGCAGCGTCTGACACCTTCTCTGATGACTGCCACATTTCTCGTCACTGCTGTTGTTTACAATGATGTACCAATATCAGTATTTACAGTATGTACCCATATCAATATTTATATTCATGTACCTATATCAGCATTTATACTAATGTACCCATATTAGTATTTACACTGATGTACCCATATCAGTACTTACACTGATGTACCTATATCAGTATTTACAGTGATGTACCGATATCAGTATTTAAACTGATGTATCCATATCAGTATTTACACTGATGTATCCATATCAGTATTTACACTGATGTATCCATATCCATATTTAAACTGATGTATCCATATCAGTCCTTACACTGATGTACCTGTATCAGTAATTACATTGATGTACCCATATCAGTATTTGACACCTCTTTTTATGACTGCTGTGTTATTTACATCGATGTATTGGTATGAGTTATAGTCTTTAAGTAATAGAATAGAGCAAAAAGCAAAACGTTTTGTAAAATTCAACAAATAATTTATTTCCCAAGAATACAAAGAGAAAATTTCAGAAGATCTCACAGTGTGAATTAAACCCCAAATTGTCCTAAAAGTTCTATTACAAGTCCAAAAGTGCAGAGTCCCAAATGAATTCCAGTAGTGATCCAAATTCCAATCTTGAATGTACTGATGTACCAATAGCCTGGAATATGGTGAAGTGTTAGCAGTCTTCATGTATTACAATGATATAATCCAAAAATGTCATCAAATGAATTCACAGTAATCCCAAAATAGTGATATGGTCCAAGAAGTATGAATGAGCATGTTGTAATTCCAGTGTTTAATATAAATAAATAAACCCTCTCAAATAAAAACTGAATACAATAATAAGACTGATTCCACTTTGGATGTTATGGTAAGAATAAGAAAATCTAATATAATCAATCTTATTATAAAAACCTAATACACAATTTGAGAACCAGGATGAGGGTCAAAAGTTCATTTCCAGAAAATCCATAAACAATCTTACACAGATCCCCTCTACTCTGTCATCTTAATGGAAATTTCCATCAAACAGTACACACAATTCGGTTCTAGAAAATCAGAATCAAGGCTGTATTCAGAACTCACGCTTAGTAAACATATTTATCCTATGTGACATTAGATGTAGGCCAAACTCCTACCCTCAATTATGGATAATGGTCAATCACACAATACAAATTATACATAAAAAGTCATGAACAAAAGAAAATACAATTCAAATCAAATATACATAACAGTACTGTATCAGAACTTGCCACCTTCCCTTAACCTTTAGAAGCAGCCAGCTTAAATATTCAATATTCATTTCAGAAATGGTAAAAAGTGAAGTCATTTAGAAAAAAGGTTGTTTATTCAAGAAGTTCAAACACAAAGTTTAAACATACCATTATCATGGGCACTCATGTCATGGATTTATTAATTCCTGCAATAAATGTTTGATTTCCAAACTTTACCGACTCTGAATCAGTTGAGTTTGAGTCAGACTACACGTTTTCTACCGTTTCACTATTCATGAAAATAACTGTTCCTTGTTTAGGATTTGATTAACTTGAGTTTAGAAGGAAACTGACGCTGCAAACTGTGCTACAGTCTGACTCAACAACACCCGATTCAAAGTACAGTTAAACCTGACACCAGCATTCACTAACAACAAAAGGCAAACCTGGCCATTGTACAAAGGTAACTGCTATATATAGCTTCACCTTTTAAAATTGGTTTTTGAAGAAATACCATGCAATGAATATTGTTAGTGTAATCATCATCATTAATATTATTATTATTATTACTGTTGTGTGCATTGTACAACAAAATCACAATTACAAATTATGTTGTTGTCTCCCAGATTTATGTTCAACACAAGCCAACTATATCCTGCTTAAAAATACATGTATCCTACTTTGTTCATGCTATAAAAACACTATCCGGCTCAACCCACTAAGATCAAAAGACAGTTTACATGAGAAGTCTGTAATGAGCAGAAAATCAAAAGAAGCAGTACAGTGCTACTCGTTGTGACCAATGAACCAAAACTTCACCTACCATATCAGACATGTTTTGAATAATGAATGGCATCAAAATCGAAGTTGAAAAGTCATGCAAGACGAAAGCATGTTGGTCATGGATTCTGGATATATTTCAGAGATTTCACTCTTCTATCCTTCTATTTTATCTAATAAAATCAGTATTTTTCATCATGTGATAAAAAAATCTGACATCTATGCTCATTTCGAATGAAATTTATGAAACTCATGGAATAATTTCAATCTTTTGCTGTCCAAGTCTCACAGAGTATATAAAATATTTGCTGAAGTATATGGTTTTAAAGCCACCTACAGTATAGAACTAGATCTGACATCACATATGGTTTTAAAGCCACCTACAGTATAGAACTAGATCTGACATGGTTTTAAAGCCACCTACAGTATAGAACTAGATCTGACATCACATATGGTTTTAAAGCCACCTACAGTATAGAACTAGATCTGACATGGTTTTAAAGCCACCTACAGTATAGAACTAGATCTGACATGGTTTTAAAGCCACCTACAGTATAGAACTAGATCTGACATCACATATGGTTTTAAAGCCACCTACAGTATAGAACTAGATCTGACATGGTTTTAAAGCCACCTACAGTATAGAACTAGATCTGACATCACATATGGTTTTAAAGCCACCTACAGTATAGAACTAGATCTGACATCACATATGGTTTTAAAGCACCTACATTATAGACCTATAACCAGGGATTGTGCTGGGCTTTGCCAATGTTGCAAATTGTGATTTTTTTTCCTTATTGGTGACAAAATATACCATCTGGTGATCTTTTTGGTGACAAAATTTGTGGCTGTTAAAAATTGTACATAAAGTTTTGGGTTTGGAGTTGAGAAATTCCAAGGCACCATGACAGGAAGCTGCAAACTTGGATATAAAATTGCACTGGAATCTATTGTCACATAAATAAAACCTCTGTTCATATTGACAAACCACCCCTACCACAGCACTGTTATCTCATAATCCGCTTATGCTGATGTCTGGCCTTAGACCTATTATTCTGTGCTGTAATATAACCCCAAACAGTCATGCTACCTGACTAGCTACAATTGACCACCTCTGAAATCTGGAATGGTAATGACTACAATCTACCAGACTGGCAATTTTTTCCTTTTTGAAAAATGTACCAGAAAAAAATAATTTTGCTGAAACTTCGAAGAAAACTGATTACCTTTGAATCATTGACTTTTCTGTATGTATACTAAGCAAATGAAAAAAAATTCTGTCTCCATCAATGTTTTACAATGATTTGATTTTTCCGCAGCAATAACAAATGGGCATTTTTTGGTCCTTCAAAGAGCACTTTTAGTGGCGCCTTCAATAACACATGAAACTTCATCAAAGCAAGCTGAAGACCTTTGATCAAAGAAAGTCAGCAACAAACTTAAATAAAAGCATTGCTTCATTTTTCATAGCAATTGGAACATATTTATTGTGCCATGAAATTTTCCTGTTTGTAACAAAAAAGTTCAAGATTACGATCGTTACAAATGGCAGTTTAAAACCCCAACTAAAGTTCCAATATTTTGAAACGAAAGATATCTGGCCATTGAGTTAAATAAAGGTGGGACATCTCACAAGAAGGTAAAACTTTTTAATTTGTTCATGTTTTCATTTCCCCATGAATAGTCTCATCCTGTTGGTAGCCTCGGCATCATGGCAGTTGTCTCTGGTTGACCAAACTCTAGGTCAATTTAAGTACATGTAGCATATAAACAACTATACAGCCACATGCTACTAGGATAATAAATATCAGAGTGAATTGTTTCAGGAAATGTGTTTGTTGACAATGGGATATCGATCAAATGAAGATTATCGTTTTTTATATATACCTTTTAGTTGTGTTTTTCTAATGAGATTTGACTGATACATGAATTTTCTAACATGATCAAATACTTGAATTCATGGATTTTTTCATATGCATGTATATTATTTAACACATTCAGGAGTGTACTACACAAATTTAAGTTGTCAATTTACAAGTGTATTTCAGACCATTTGTCTTCAAAATGTCCATTTTTTTTCTGCATAAATCCTTGTCACTTACAACAGGTCACCTCTTAAAAGTTTCACTTGAATGTGAAATTTCAATTTATTTTCAGCCCCATCCCCTTCCTTATCAAAACATCCACTTGTATCAACAATATTACCTTGGTCCTGAGGATGTTATGGTGACATTTTTTGAAAACTGCCGACAAAATATTGAGGTTGGCGACTTTTTGGGCAAGAACTTTTTTAAAGCCAGCGCCATCCCTGTATAACTACCATCAAATAATAAACCAGCAGATCTTGGTCTATGCAGTTTGTCAGGAATAATAAGTAGAACAAGCAACATTTACCTTGATCTGCCAGTGCATTATGCGATGGCAGATCAGGGTCTATACTGTTTGCAGTTGGACTTGATTTATAAGCAAGCATATACAACAGTTATGTGTGGAGTGATACCTGCCCGATGAAAACAACTGGGCATGAAAATGACCAATTAGGTACTTGTTCAGAAGTCTGTTCACCTCCATAGTAAGAAAGAAATCATACAGCTCAGCCAACAAGAGATCGAAGAATAAATCAGTTAATTCAACAATGTCATTTTCTACTTCAGGCTGGGGCATGAAAGGATCTCAGAATATGTATCCGATTGGCAAGTGATATTCTTCAGTAATCTGACCAACAGGCCTGGCCTCACATTACTATTCTAAGCTAATTTATCGGACCAGTCTGAAATCCCTGTACTTAATCCCCCATCTTTTTTAATCCCAGTCCAGCATTTAATATATGCTGCTGGATGTTAATCAAAGTTGTGAAATACAATATCTATCACATTCCATTTTTAAATCTATATATACAATGTGGTATTTTTTTCCAGCTTTCCAAGAATATAGGGCACCCGAGTCAGAAATTATGTATTCCTTTTCACTTTAATGTGGCTGTGCTTATCATTTCATTATCTGCTATAAATATTTCATCTTATATCAATGCAAATACCAATATTTATATTAAATTCCTTTAAATACTGTGTTAATCTTGTAATAGTATTTCTCTTTCATGCTAACTTATTCAGAAATTTTTTCATATTCTTATTCAAGAGAAAAATGTTCACATTTCTTTCAAATTGCTGCATAGTTGAAAAGAAATGATATCTTGATTTTCATCTGAGTCATTTTTGTTTCAGCCTTATGGCTGGGGGCATATTATATTACCAATATTTTCTCATACACTTTTTAAAACAAGAAGTTATCACTCCTGGAAATGGTATATCAAATCCTGAGGCAATGTCGCCCTCATTAATTCTAGTTCATTTTTCACAGCCTCTAAAATACATAGCAATTATATTTATATCAGATATCAGTTGTTATCACCTTTACTGACCTAAGTATTTACCGTGGCAAAGTATGTGATTCTTTAACTGCTACAATTTGCTTTCTCAAAGGTCTGTTAAAAATGAAGTCTTTATCAACGAGAAGCTTGGTGCAAGATCTGAATGTTATAATATGACCCTTGATGACTGAGTTGCTGGCTAATAGTTAACACACAGAGCACAATCTTACAGTTGCCGTGTTTGTTGTCTTTCATAAAAAGTTGCAGATATATAAGTGCACTGTTTTACTATGTTCAAAGGCACGAAGGTACAGCCTGGAGAAAATATTGCATAATATGTCATCAAATACCATATCTGACAAAATAACTTCAAAATTATTATTTGGGTAAAGTTTACAAGATTAAAGTCCATCATAATAGCCACACACCAATGATATCAAAACTATTTTCCCATCATGTGTATACACCTACCAAAAGAGAGTTAGCTACCTTCAGCTATACTGTGAGCTCTTTTACTTTGAAGGTGCATTCTCTCTATCTCCTAACATGGTCATACTGAATAAACATGTGGTTTGGAGACTTGATTTATCCCCAGAGTTATGAAGTAAAAATGTAAAATACATGGACAATGGTAGCTTATGACTAAATTATGGTTTCTAGAGATTTGAGCAGCTGCCTCCATCCTATGAAGTTATGCTAGGATCAAGACAGGTACATTCAGAATCATTTTTATGCAAGCCTTGACAAAAGACGGTGTATGTACTTTAAGGCATGAACAGGTATCAAATACAGTATATTTTGCTTACCCCCTCTTCTTCACCTTCTTTTTTCCTAGCCTCTTTCTTGGCCGCTTTCTCTGCCTCTTTCTGCTGTTTTTTAAGGGCTTTTTTGGATAAGGCTTGTGTCTCCTCAGATACAACCCTAAAAATGAACAGGATATCAAATGTGTAAGAAATAATGCAAGGCCTGGGTCTGTGTGTCAAGCCATTAAAATCAAGGTTGAGTGAGCAAGTTGCAGAACGAATTGTCTTAGATCCCCCCCCCCTCCCGGCCAAATATGGTCAACTCTATCTTACTTTAACAGTCAAAAAAAGATTTTGAAGTCCGATAAATTGGCTGCTAAAGCTGTACTGGTATTGATGGGTATATGTTATGTCTGGACTTATCCCAAATGCATTCATCAGCGCCATGTCAAGTCTCTTTTATAGTAGGCACACCCAAACCCTGCAAAGGGTCTTTGCAAAAGTTGGTACATGGCTGTGTGACTAGATGGTTCACTATCCGAAACCCTTTTCTACCTATCCAGATGTATATAACTATATTTGCCCTTCTAACCATATCTGCTTTTTTGACTCTGCTTCAACTATATACATGCATTACTTAGATACATCTGTTTTGACAAATGTAATTATTGGCATATGTTTTGAAGGTGCAAACTGAGATTTAAAAAAATCAAAGATATTTATGGCAATCTTTCTCAATGACCCACATTGTCAAGCCAACACTCAAACTCACATCGATAGATGCCGAGGTGAGATGTGCGAGCACCTTAGACCACTCAGCCACTATCTCCAATGTCATAGCGTCTCCGATGTCGCAGAGTCTATGACTATAATCAACAATGTAGCAAATAAAACTATTTTTAAAGACAAAAAGATGGCTGTAGTTAAAATCTACTGGCAAAACAGAATTATGTTTCAGTAAGTTTCGATAATATCAACTTATTAAGCCTATATCAGGTAAATTATATTGGTAACATTACGCTAACACTGCCTTATCCACCATGTCTGATAATACAAGATTCTCATGGAAATTCATTTTCAAAGCAGGAATATCCTTAAATGACACATGTAAAAACATGTCTGAAAACTGAAGTAGTTAAAAATTTAATTATTATAGCAGATATAAAAGAAAATATCAGATAAAGATAAGCGATATTTTACATGTATTTATATAATGGGACGCAGTCATTTTTGTATTAAATAACAGAAACTTTTAATTTCTTTCCGCATAAGTAAGGAACATGTTCAGAATCTTTGATTATAGGCTGAAAAATCCCTGGGTGTGAATCAGGCTGCTCTGTTGATACACAAAGACTTGTGTAACCACATAAGTTTGATGTTTTATCAATAAAGTACGATGAAATCTCTGACAACACAAAATCACCTTACCTGTACAATAAATTAACACAAGGAGTGCATGCGTGACCCCAACACATCCGCCTGATGGAGTCCTGTAGAAAGACTTTGTGACCGTAATGGTGAAAATAAATGTTAATTCGCTGGATTAAGTTTATGTGATGGTTGTCCGAGAGTTATGCGTTGGTACATTAATGTTTTTTGAATGGATATGTATAGCTTTTTTGAGTCTTCTTGCGATTCTGAAGCAATAAAAGATGCGTGACAAAAGTTGAATCGAGCGGAGTGTTGGAGTCATGCTTGCATTCTCTGTATTAATTTATAGTACAGATAAGGTGAGTTCATGTCATCAGAGATTTCACTGTACTTTATTGATAAAATGTAGCAGAAGGATATATTTTATAATTTTATATATTCATGTTTTAATTAGGCAGAAGTGGGCATCTTATTATTTTATATAATTGATGTTCATTGATGAGCAAAATAAAGTCATCAGTTGCAATTACACCTCTCCCACGATAACTACTGCATATCGGGGTCCAAAAACACAGACCGCACTATAAGTGAAGGTGTGAGTTACTGAGGGACCTCCAAAAAATCTGCTAGACATCCAGAAAACTGTGGGGTTGGGGGGAGAGGGAACTTGGCTGTTTAATCCTTTACCTCATAGAGTGTATGGCTTTTTAGCCCTTCGATACCCATGTAGCAAAGTTACCCAGTGCAGTGCACTATAAATAGAACACCTGTTACCTAGTCAACTCCATACACATAGGCCTGTTAAGCCGTGAAGTGTATGTTACGTTTAACAGCAATTTTAACCATTTTACGTTTTTGGTACACATATATTACGTATGGAAAGATTTAAGAGTAAAATCCGATCGTTATAGCTGTATAATTATTTTTCACAGAAGAATTTTTTATGTGCTTAAAAATCTTGAGAGAATTCATTCACAGTCAAGTCAGTGAAGCCACGTGACCAACTGTAGCTGCCATTTCTCATACTCGAAATTTACAAGTTCTTTGTCTGCATCTACATCACTAAATCAGCTGAATTTAATAATTTATAAAAACTCATCGCTTCCTATATCATTATCAGAGCCTTTACCTAAGTTATTGAAGCTTTCATAGTTGTTATTCTAATCGTGAAAACTCGAGTAAGTACTGAACGAAATCCGCGACCTCCATTTTGGAGCGTGGAGAATACGACCCAGTTACTTTAAATTGCAGATTTCAACCAGAGCATAAACAGTGACCACGTGATCTGACATAATGGTCATTCAAACCAATGAATGTAGTATCTAATATGGGGTTTTCCCCGAAGGTGGCACTACAAAAACCCGCTCAAAATGGCTGATGTTTACAGCAGACGTCGAAAGGCACTTCCATGAGAATGGTGTAGAGGCATCAAAAGGCGCTACATGCGAATCATGTAGAGACATCCAAAGGCACTTCCATGCAAATGGAGTAGAGGCATCCAAAGGCGCTTGCATGAGGTAAAGGGTTAATGGCTGAATCTTAGTTTTATAATCGAGTTGAGAAAAAGTGTCAATAAAGTGCTTTTTCTGATGAAGTTGTTCATTATTATCTATATATCACATTTATTTTCAACATGTCAAACATCTGAAAGATTGATAACATGATTGCAACTGGTATCAACAACCAAGCACGGTACGCGAAAACATTAGGGTATTACATCATGACTTTTTTGTTTTGTTGATTAGTCTGGTCCCCGGAGTGATGTATGAGAGTATTTTATGAAACTAGAGTGTACGAAGCAGGAAACCAGACTAACTGTTGATACACTACCAAAAAAGATCCCTTTTTATCAAAAACACGCAACATTTATTTCGTGAGACAATTGTCTGTGCCAAAACTCATTTTTTGTATTTTTCAGTTAGTAAAATATTGATGCTGTGATTTCATTGCAAAAGTAATAGTGAAACTTCTTATCATCCTTGAGGATATCTCTACGTTACGTGTGAATTTAGGAATCTCTACGTGTGAATTCAGGAATTCTCTGAAACATGTTTTCCACACAATGGTCCGTATCTGTGAAACAAAGCTCTTTATTTTACCAAGTACTCACTTTGTTTGGTTGCCTTGCTATCTTCAATCACGTTTATGACTGAGTAGGTTAATTTAAGGTAGTTTAATTAGATATGTACACAATAAAATGTATCAGTGTTCGACTGATCAACTGAAATGAGTTACCCGACATATGACCAGTGCCACTGGTTCTTAAGCATGTAGGATTTGTAAGCATTTTGACTTTTTTTTATTTTACCTGCTTTATTTGATTCAAAAGACATAATTATCATGATAATAGAAAAGGAGGCCTGCTTTTTATTTAGTGCAACAATACAACAAATGCTTCCGCTAGTATGATATCAAAACACAGTGGGCACTTAATCAGGTTCTTAGCGAAACGCTCGCTGACATAGCTGTTACAGCAGATTAACACATTTTATGTTTAATTTACAAGAGGACACACTGCATTTATGATGATTACACTTAAAAGAAACTAAAAGATAGAACCTGAACACAAATTTCAATTGATACAAAAATTATTTAATTGGTATTTATTTATTAAAGTACTGCCTCCACTTGGTGTAAATGACATTTGCATTGATCGAAATGTCCTTGAATATTGTTAACTGCGGTTTACTAAGGATGTCATTTGAAAAGAAAATGTAACAATTTATATGACTTCTTATTAAAAGTTAATATTTCATAATGTTGATTCAAATTTCAGGTCCTATCTACCGTTTTCGACGATAAAATGAGCGATAAATCAAAAGTTTCTGTTACCAATTTTGATCACAATTTTCTTCAAGTTCAATAAATAGGGATCAATTTTTTGGTATTTTCTGGTTTTAAAAAAGGGATCAACGCCTGACCCCACGTTATAAGCGGGTTCGCGAGTTATCGAAGGAGTGGTGTACTGTGTTATCCTCATTTTACACATATTTAGCCAATTAGGCAACCTTGAACCAGGATTACCTTTACCTGTTGAGCTTTGTTCACTCTGAGCAATGAAGCTATCCTGATTACTGTTCATGCTGAGTTGTTCTATTATATTACAAGTGGTAAGTAACTTTCCAATTGGTTAGTTTGCTACTTTTCTGTATAAACAACATAGCATGAACAGCATATCAGTGGTGGTCATTCCACTGGAGCTTCTGAAGGGTGCTGGTCATGGGAGTGCAGTAAGAAAAGTGCCTGATGATTCTTTTTGCTTTAAGGAAAATGTGACTTGACCTTTGTTCCATATGATAAGGTAAATAGATTTATAATACATGTATAGTTAATTTAACAGTTTTATTTGTATGTACTATGTATATTTCTCTGAAATGTATGCTGATGTATTTTAGTACCTTTAATAGGTTATCAACCTGCATATTCTTTTCTGAGCCTATCATTCTGTCCATATGCTTGTCTGTCTGTCTGTCTACTCTTGACTTTTGCTCCACACTGATTGTTTTGTGTTTAGATTTATTTGGTCCACTATCTCTCTAGATGGATAATTAATAAATATATTGAGCAGTAAGTCATTCATATTGAATGTACTGTAAACTGAAGCAATGTATATTGCAGAACAATAATTCACTGATGACAGTATTGTTATTTATAGTAGTAGTAAATGTATTTTTATTGTATTTGCAGGGTGTAAGAAAGTAGGAGAAATGTATTTATCTCTATTTACCAACCTCATGCACAATAAACCCAATTTCTTATAACAAATACTGGACTTGTATTTTCCATTCTGTGAGCAGAAGGCAACACTTGGTGCCCACTGTGGGACTTATTATACTGAAGCTGAGGTTGTGTATGTCTGCATGATGGAAGGAGGACTAGATCAAGTGGATTAAACAAAAATAGATGGAGATGCAATTCCCTTCAGTATCATGCTGCCAGTGGATTTGTACATGTGGGTATTCCAGCTATATAAATTTAAAAAAAAACAAACTTCATCACAGAAGAATACACATGGAACTCTGGCCGTGTCTATTCTCTGCTTCATTCATGGGATTCAGGAAATGCTTTTGTAAGCATTTTCATTGATACTCTGTGGATCATCTGAACCTTGTGACTGACAGTGATATTTATCCTGTGCTTATATAGACTGATATTTTAGTGTTTTTACTGATTAGGACACTGTATAATTTGTTTGTTCAATTAACATGGACCAAATTATTCTTTGATGAAGTAGGTAAGAATGGTTATCATCAGTGCAAGTTGAATTAATTTGTAGTTATTGCAGAAACATCTATGAATAACTGAACTTGCTATATATTTTTTTTGGTGCATTTATATCTTAAGTCCATAATATAGCAAGCCATCATAACAGATACTCATATTAATGGAACTTCCTTCCTGAACATTAATTTTGTTGCCATTCATTTTTTTTCCTTTGCACAATTTTAGGAAATATGTTACTGTAGAAATTTCTTTTACATCTTAAAATCGGTACTATACCAGAGTTAGAATACAAGTAGTTCTGGTTCACTTGATTCTACTAGAACCTATTTTCCCATAGACAGTATTTTTTCAGTGGTACAATATTCACTACTGACAATACAGAAATGGTTCTTACAGCGTGATCCCTATTTGTGCAATATTCTTGCTTAACTGGCCCTATATGTTTTTTTGACCTGACATTTCTTGAATTCTGAACGTTGTCATAGATTTACTCAAATTACACTCAATTATTACCCAATAGATCTGTTTTGCTCATACAATATATATATATATATATATATATATATATTGCGCAGAAGTTTGTGCATTTCGTCGTTTTGATAGCGCCATTTCTTTTTTAGTAGATATGGAGTTCACAGAAGAAGTTCAAAAACATAGTAGAGTCCTTTAAGGTTTTAAAGGTCAAGGCCAAGGCAGACACATGCAAAGTGGATGGCAGACTTTACTGCTTCGTTGGGTGCATCTCCTGTTAAGGAAGAGCTGACAGCATCACATGCAACAGCGTTCGTGGCCAGTGGTCCTATATGTCACACTACAGCACTAACGATATCGGTTTTTTCAGGAGACAGGAAGCGTGAAACATAGCATGAATTATGGAGATACGAAGCCACATGCTTACAACAAGGCACGTATCCACAGAACCAGGTATCTCATGCCATCTGATGTTCCTTGAGAGAAGCTGGACAGATTGCTATGCAATTGCGTCCAACAGCATCCATTAAGGAGTTATTATCCAAGCTGGACAGCATGTATGGCAACGTTGATTTAAAGGAGACTTTATTAGCTGACTTCCACAGTGCTCATCAAAAAGAGGAAGAAGATATTTCTCCATGGAGTAGGCTGGAAGATTTGTTGAACAAAGCCGTCCAAAAAGTGTTAGTGAAGACCAGTGCGACAAATGATATGCTACGGGCTATGCTGTGGACAGGACTTTAACAGACACTTAAAGATATGTCTGGCCCATAAGTTTGACTTAAGACATTTAACGAATTGGGAGTAGCTCTTCGTCATATTGAATCTGAACACAGGCAAAGGGAAGATGAGCTAAAACGCAATGAGAACTACCCATCTTAATATGGCATCAACTTCCACCACATAACAAGGAACTTAGTGAATTGAGGGATCTTGTCCAGCAGCTGTCACATGAAGTGAAGATGCTTAAGGAGCATTCAGCATCCCACGTATCCAACAACCAGTAACACTATAGGAATCATTTAGGGCAGATAATCCTGATGAGAGGAGAGACTAAATATGCTGGCGCTGCGGGCAAATTGGACATTTGTTTCTGCTTGTCGTGTTCAACTAGACCATTCAAAAACAGGATTTAAACTTGATATTATTGTGGAAAGCAATAGCAATGTGATACTGCGAACCTTCATTGATGAAGAGGTACCTTATCATTCAACCTGTGCTCTGCTTTAGAATTCAGTGGTGTCCACAGTAAATGAAGACTTACATATTTCTCCAGGTCTGGTGACTTACAACTACATGAGGAATGGTCTGATAGAAGTTCATGTGTCAAACATGACTGCCAGGTCAATCAGTATTCCGCCTAGAGCTATTTTGTGTGAGTTACAACCAGTGTCTGTGACTGATATCCCACCAGATGTGGTTGGAAGGGAGCGAGTAGATGACCTCAGTCAGAAGGACATCACTTCGGATAAACTGTCCAAAAATAGGAATAGAGCTTATAAACAAATTCAAAGACATCTTTTCTAGAAGTGAAACAGATTTGGGATTTGCAGCTGCTGTAAAGCATCACATCAATCTGATTGACAAAACACCTTTTAAACAAAGATACCATCGGATACCCTCTTCCATGTACAGTGAGGTGAAAGATCACCTTCACCAGTTACGTGCTAGTGGAGTGATTCGTACATCATATAGTCCTTGGGCCAGCAATGTTGTTTTAGTGAGGAAGCAGGATGGAAAACTTTGCCTGTGCATTGATTTTTGGCAGTTGAATAAGATGACAATGAACGATTCCTATGCCTTGCCCAGGATTGAAGATATCTTAGACTGTTTGGCTGGATCTAAATATTTTACAGTGCTGGATATGAAGTCAGGGTATCATCAAACTGAATTAGATGAATCTCATAATGAGATGACTGCCTTTACAGTGGGTCCACTAGGTTTCTATGAGTTTGAGAGACTACACATGGGGCTTTGCAATGCACCAGCTACATATGAGAGACTGATCGAAGAGTGCCTGGGAGATATGCAAATGACCATCTGCGTACTCTATCTATATGATATCATCATTTTCGGTAAAACTTATGAAGAACATTTCAAATATCTGGAGAAGGTCCTAACAAGGCTTAGGGAGTATGGTTTGAAGTTATCCCCAAAGAAGTGCCAGTTCTTCAAGGAAAGGGTCGTATATGTTGGCCATGTTGTATCAGAGGCAGGTGTTGAAGCAGACCCAGCCAAGATTGACAAGATCATATACTGGCCAGCTCCACAGAGTCCTGAGGAAGTGAGGCAATTCCTTGAATTTGCTGGTTATTACCGAAAATTTGTGAAGAACTTCTCGAAGATAGCTAGACCATTATCAGAATTAATGCCAAGCACTTGGAATAAAGCGGGTAAGCATTAGAAAATACAACACAGACCATGGAAGTGGGGACCTGAACAGGAGGAAGTCTTTCAACAGCAGGATGCCCAATCTTCACCTATTCTAGGCCATGTTGACATTGGGCAACCTTTTGAGCTGCACACAGAGGCCAATGCACACAGATGCCAATCAACACGGCCTTGGTGCAGTTCTGCATCAGATTCAAGATGGCATCAAACAAGTAAGCAGCTTTGCCAGCATAGGATTAACAAAAAATGAGTGAGATTATTCAGCACATCGACCAGAATTCTTGGCATTAAAATAGGCAATCCCTGAGAAATTCAATGATTACTTTATGGACAGTACTTTACTGTGTACACTGACAATCCACTCATGTATCAACCTGCATATTCTTTTCTGAGCCTATCATTCTGTCCATATGTTTGTCTGTCTGTCTGCTCTCGACTTTTGCTCTACACACTTTTGTTTTGGTTTATCTGGTCCACTCTAGATGGAATATATACTGTAAAACTGAATCAATGTATAAATAATAATAATAATGATAATAATAATAATAATAATAATAATAATAATAATAAAGACTTTATTTTGAGAAGGTAACTCAATTAGTTACAGAACTAACCTACCTTGAGGTCTTCTGTTATGTACAATATATACAGTATTTACAACATGTGAAGAATCTGGCTTGACACTAAATAATTAAGTGAACACATGCACAGGCATCTGTGAACACATGCATGCAGAATAATGCACTGATGACTATTGTTATTTATAGCTGTAGTAAATGTATTTTTGTTGTATCTGCAGGGTGTAAGAAAGCAGGAGAAATGTATTTATCTCTACTAACCAACCTCATGCACAATAAACCCAATTTCTTATAACAAATACTGGACTTGTATTTTCTATTCTGTTAGTAGAAGTGCCGTAACAGAAACAATCAGACTCCTGTGATGAAACCAACCCTTCCTTAAAATGGGGGGGTACTAATCTTAGTATTACTCAGCCACCCGTTGCCCCAGTAAAATCAAAATCAAAGTATACTTAACCTGTTTTGTATCCTAAGGTGTAGTGAGGTAACAGGTCGTACTGGCCTAACTAGTATACAAGCAACTGCCAGTGGAAACCACAGGGGCTCGTATCTTGCTTACAATTTACCAGTCATACATGTACTATATAATAACTACAAGGGAGGACACTTCTCTCCTTTCTCGCGCGACCTATTTAAGAATAAACGTTGATATTTCAAGCTACATTTCGCGTAGTGTAATAAATTTGGTACCGATGTTTAGTTCAGGCACGCTGATATTTCAAGCTACTTCGGTTACACATACAAAGTTGAAAGCCTGAGCTAAACATCTGTACCAAATTTATTACGTTACGCGAAATGTAGCTTGAAATATCAGCGTTTATTCTTAAATAGGTCGCGCGGGAAAGGAGAGAAGTGTCCTCCCTTGTAGTTATTATATAGTACATGTATGACGGTAAATTGTAAGCAACGATACGAGTCCCTGTGGTGGAAACAAGATTCTGAACGTTTTGTTTCTTCTGTTTTAAACAAAAAAGGTTCTAATCCTGTAATACTCAATAATTTACTTCCTGTTCATACATGTCGTCAAAATGAACTGCAAGTACTTAACGACCGAATGTATACCGGTTGCATCATTTCTGCACTCTTAATACCCCCCCCCCCCCAATTCAAACAACGCTCACTTTCACTGTCACTTACAGCTCTCGACACCGGTTTAACCTATCACCTTTCTTGTAATCTTCCCTATTAACTTACCCGTTCTCAGCTGAATCTGCCATTTCTTATTAAGTCGACCTTTTCAACGTCCACCTTACCAAGAACTCAACCGTAGATAATCTATCTGTCGCGAGACAACGTGGGCCTTCATGCATGTACACTCCCTGTCAGAAATCTGTTTCCGGTGTCACACGTGCCCAAATGCGCATTCCCAGCATGCAATCATAATCAACATGGAAGACGAGGGTATGGGAAAATCAACAGCACTGGCTTGATTTGTTTATATTGACTAACTACACATGTATGCTACCAAATTGAAAGTACCGGGAACAAATTATGCCAAAGAGCTCGAGGAGAAAGCAGTCAAAGCCCCAGCATCTCCTAAGTAAGTGTTTTTTAAATCTTTTATTCTTCGATCTGTCGCTCCAAGCTTGTATTGGGCGGTTTGTGTTCTCGCATGCATTACATGCAATTACGCGTGCGCACGTGACCTAATATATAATGACACATATTCATTTATTTCAGTACATGGGTTTGATTTTTCTGTATTTTGAGTGACTGTTTATCAGTTGCTTGCCTTTTATTGTTTGTAATTGTCAACCATAAATCCCGCATTCCTACTGAATACCTCGCGTGCATTTCATCGCGAACTTGGCCTGTTCGTTCCCCACGAGTGGGCATGATAACAACCACTAACAAGCCGTTCCTTGTATTGCCGGTGTAGAGAAGTAGGTCAGCTAACAAAACATGCATACGCACGCTACATTAGCTGGGGGATATGTATAGAGAGATAGGTAATGTCGGTCTTACGTGACTCAAGCGCACGCCGGAGTAAACTTGTTTACTTGAATGCATATACATGTACTATTTGTGACTTGAGAGAACCAGTTTGACTAGTGATTGCACGTTCGTCTGCTAAGAACAGGCGTTCATTCCATATTTAGATTCTCACGTGTTGACATGTCACGATTGACATTGTTCAAGATATGTCAGTGCTGTAAAGATTACAAAATTATTTTTGACATTTGTGGAATAAAATCAAGTTTTCATTCACATTCTTCTACACAGACATTATGCAGGGATGACTCCAACAAAAGAATTCTGCATCCCCATCCTTCAGGCTGGATATTTTTTTATAATCAAATGTATTTTTGGGTAAATTGTTACAAAGAACATTTAATATATAGTGATTTTCTTATACTGTGTTCTTATATTTTGTAGATAATTTGCACACTTGTAGTAATAGTTGTTTTGTATATATACAATACGGGTCTGAAAATTTTCAGCCAGTAAATCCTGTTTCTTCTGAGATAAGACAAATCTCGCTGGCATGATAATTTTGTATTGTACATATAGGTGTTGATGGAATAAA
The DNA here is from genome assembly GCA_016617855.1 of Megalonaias nervosa. Classification (NCBI taxonomy): domain Eukaryota; kingdom Metazoa; phylum Mollusca; class Bivalvia; order Unionida; family Unionidae; genus Megalonaias; species Megalonaias nervosa. The sequence continues at coordinate 27,928 of JAECUM010002408.1, forward strand.
AGTAATCAATGATGATGACACTTTGTTGGCTTCACATTAAAATAAACTTATATTCTGTTCTGCAGTATAGTTGTTAAGCAAATATACCAGATCACATGACTCAAAGCATACAGCACCTGGAAGATGAATCTCATGCTGTGGTTCATTTAATGCATTTCAAAGCAGTAAATCTGTATTAGTATGTAGCATCATTATCCAAAAGGCAAGTCAGAATATAATTAAGGAAAGAATACATATCTGTTACTTGAAAATTGAAGAGCTGTCTGCTCGCTCTAAATACTAGAGCTGGGTACCATGAAAAATATTGTCTTGCAATATTTATGAATGTACCTCGATAAGTACCATAGTATAGGGTAATTATATCAGGGACCAACAATTTAATATTCTGGGGCCTGACACTATTTTAAAGAGAAATTCCATCTGTTAATAGCTGGGAAAATATATTACTGATTTTTGTAGCAAAAATAACACCATATCATTTCCATTATTGGAAAAATAAGATATTTTGCAGTAAAAGTAAATAATATATCTGAGCTCAAAAGATCACAAGCCCCCCACCTTTTAAATATTCATTATCTTATAGTAGATGAATCTGCTGTGTGTATGTTAATAGTTGTATAAAGTGTAATCTAACAATTTTAACTTGAGTGAGTTGATTAAGCTTGCACACTACCTCTAAAAGACATTGTAATGACATTAGAGAGCTTGTTGATAAAATATGAATTATTGATACATAATCTTGCCATACTATTGATATAAGACCTCTGTGGGAGGTTGCAGGTTCGAGCCTGGGCCAAGTCGTACAAAAAACTTAATAAAATGGTACAAGCAGCTGCCTTGCTTGGCCTTCAGGCTTAAGAGGTTAGTGTTAGGACTGGTGGCCTGGTGTCAGGATAATGTGACCAGGTGGGACATAATGCTACATGTCTACAGCATGATGATGCCACAGTCCCAGTGCTAGACATTACAATAAACTGTCACACTGCAGACATAGTAGCGCTATGACTGAAAATTTTTAAAAACTGTTAAAAATCCAAATCACACTCGCACACAGACTAATGATAAAACAGGCATGGCAACTTTGAGTGGGATGCCAACACCCTGGCAAATTATTTATCCGAGAGAGCCAATAAACAAAACACACTGACTTGATTAATGAGAAGATATTTAGTGGACTTGAGAAATTACATAAAATTCAAACAGAATGTAACTGCTTGCCAGAAAATATTGGGATGATTTGGAGTCTTATAAAGGAATACATGATCTTAACATATTACCATGCACAAGGAAAAAACTTACAACTGACATCTATTTTTTATTTTTAATCTGAAATAAAAAAAATTAGATTTGTTCTAAAAATCTTTTCACAACATCCCATTTGGCCACCATGTTGGTATACATGAAAGTGTCAAACAGGTTATTTAAGGATCATGAATATAATTATATTTGTAATATTTGAAATTATTTTGTGACAAATGCAACAGTTTTGTAAGAATAAATTATGTTTGGAATTATTTTGTCATGTGAAATGACAACTTGATGTTAATATCATTACATTCATAACAAGATTACTAAGGAATTTGCATACATTCCTTGCTGACAGAAACTAACAAAGTACTGGTACATAGAGAAAGTACCATGGTACATACCACTGGAAAATATACGTGGAGAAACTGGTATTCTGGTAAAATCATGCACCTCTACTAAATATCAGTTAGGCTTAATGTACTTAAATGTTTTGTATTATCAAAATGATTTGAAATTGGGACTGGAGGTGACTAGATTGTCAGGGACCAGGTGTGACTAGATTGAGTTTTACTGTATCAACAATATCAGTTCCCACTGAGATCGAGTTGTTTCTTCCATATCAGTTCCTTCTGATGAGTTACGGTAGGAATGAAACTGGTCAGGGATGGTGGGTTTGACTAGATCCTGACCAGCAGATTGGAGAGTATGCCTTCACATCCTTTCAGTCATCACTTTCTAACAGTATCTAATCGTAAGTGAAGGTGACCCTCTGCAGGATACCAATCTGACAGATCCCATAGCGACAGAGAACCTGATGAATCTCAACAGAAGTACATCAGCACTTCTATCCAACCCCTCCACATCTACAGTGATTAGAAAAGATGTGAACACAAACAAAAAGGAGAAAACACGTTTTGGTTTCAGAATGCTAGCAAACCAAGTATTTGCTACATATACATTTACCCAAGTGTCTGTATACTTTAACCTATCTGAACACAATGAAAACTGTATTCTTTGTCAGATAAAATGAATCTTCTAATCTAATACTATTAGATTTCTAGTAGCAATAATAATTGGAAAGATACAGGTTTTTTAATTGGATTTAGCAATTACATACTCAACAGCTGGTAGGGATCAACATCTGTTTAAATGGGAGTCCAGGCATGTTTAACTTAACAGTTGAGTTTTTGCATTTGCTCCAGTAGTATAATGTTAAAAACATGATTGAATAAAGGAGAAAAGATTCTGGTTAGCCTGATTTACTAACTTTAAGTTGGTATATTTGAAAATTAAAAAAAAATATACAGGCCACTAAAGATGATACGTTACATTTTGAATTCCATTTAGTGCAGTTCATCAGGTCCTCACATCTGCTGATAATAATACTGATAATTTTATTGCCTTTTACATTATGAAAGACATAAGGGCAATAAACACATACAAAGATAAAAAAAGACAAGTGAAGTACATTCATATAGGTACAGTATGACAAAAAAGTGATAAGACAGGCACAAGTATATAAATATATCCTGCGATATTAAATACATGTGGTAAGTCAAAAGCATCATGAGATTACTCATTTCCAATGCAGGTGATGGACAGTTCAGTGCAGATCTTGGTTTGACATGGCCATCAGTGCAACTGTATGACAAGTTTGTATAATGTTTCAGGTATTTTTTAAAAATTACTTTCACATGTTCTGTTTCTCTTAAACAATAGGCAGATCCTTACCAACAAGCTTCATATGGGAAACAATTTATGAATAAATGCAGACTTGTGAAGTAAGATGCCAGTAAACAGCAATTTAAACAAAAAAAAACATTTTGTACATTGCATTGTTATGGTAAAGAGGCTGCCCAATCAAGTTGATTTCAACAATATTTCTTTGCAGAAGTTGTCATGGAAAGTACATAAAATCGATCAAGAGGTAATAGAGAATTGAGCAGCAAGCATGACCTTATATCATGCTCTGTCATTAACATTATATACTTTTATATTGTAGCTGACATGATTAATGAAGGCATACTATTGCAAACATTGAAATATGCTAAGTAGGTATTAAAAGAAATTTATAATAATATTATTAAAATGTCAGTAACTTGTATACATTTTCAGCAAATTGACTAGCAAGTCAGCAAATGGAAAAGAACAAAGAAAATATTAAGATGTTGGCATTGATTGATATCTGTTTATGATAAAAAAAAAATTACGTACCGGAGATATAACAGCTTAGAACGAAGTTATAATTAGTGATCAAGCAAATCTTTTGGTTGTAATTATGTCCTTTTGGACTGCCTTGAAGATCGTCTTGTTGACCTAAACAGATTGCAGCAGGTTACATATTAATAATGAAGTCATATATGTAATTTGGGGCAAAATTTCTATTTGGTTTGTGAGGGAAAAATTTTGTATAGTTAAAGGGAAAATGCTCTGCAGGATTGGGTTCACGACTTATCATCATCATCATCATCATCATCAATCCCTTAACCCAAGAGGTCGTTGGGGCACCAGTTGACTTTACAACCAATATTCTCCATCTTGCCCTGTTCTCTGCTGCCCTTTGGGAATCTCCAAATCCCATGCCTGTCCACACTTTAATGTTGTCTTCCCACCTCTTTTTCTGTATGCCTCATCTTCTGCACCCTCGTACTGTACCTTGCAAGATTCGTTTTGCCAGTCCAGATGATCTTGAGACATGACCATACCACTTCATTTTGCGCTTTTTAACAGTGGTCAAGAGGTCTTCATAGGATCTGATGGCTTGTTGGATCCTGTTGTGGACTTCTTTGTTGGTTACATGGTCAGTGTATGAGAGCCCAAGATCTTGCGGTTATTATGCCTCTTGTTTCGAAGGTTTGAATCCTTCTTTGTAGATCTGATGTGAGCATCCATGTATACATGTATACAAGCATACAGCATATAGAAAGATCGATATGACAATCAAGCCCACCAGCCTTATTTTGGAACCAAAAGCAATGTTGGATCTTTCCATATTGGTCTCAACCTTGTTATTGCTGCTGTTGTCTGGGCAATCCTGCAAAGTAGTTCTGCTTTGGAGCCCTCACCTGTCATAATTGATCCCAAGTACTTGAAGTTTGTGACTTTCCAGCTTCTGTCCACTGACCTTTATTTCTGCACTGATGCCGTTGGTGTTGTTTGTCACCAGTTTGGTTTTTTCAGTGCTAATCTCCACACCGTATGCTGTGGAGGTTGTGTTGAGGTGCTCAACCAAGTCAGCCAGTTCTTGTACATCTATTGATTGATGACATAGTTTTTGAAAAAGGTCATTTAAAAAACAAGTCGAAGTTTTGTGTGCATAATTTATGCTATTTCTCCTTGACATTAATAGATTAAGAATTTTTTTAGATTCATATGTAGATATAATTCAAAAAAATGTATAATATATATATTATATAATATATATATGTATAATGTAGGGACGTATCAGATTTCCAAGGAGAATACTCCATTAAGCAGTAGACTTTGGTATGGTACAGATTTGTCCTGGAGAAAGGCAGTTAGAAGTTTGTTCCATCAGTAAGCATTCTAGTGTTTACCTGCTGGAAACATGGCACAATCAAAGCCCACATGTATCCTGGAGCCATGCTATGATGCCTTTTAAACAAAGTTATCATCCTGTGTTTGTAGTGCCATGTTGAAAGTCATTCCAATTTCAACTCTTCCAAAATTGTCATATATGATGTAGATTTTTTTGCCCCTCAGTTATTCTACCTGCTTTATTATTTCTGTGTCATCTTTTTCATACTGGGTAGATGATATCCCCACACTCTAAAAGAGATCTTGTAAAGGTAACATAAAGAAGTTCTAGTGATCAGGTTTAAATTTCAAACTTCGTAATATGTCTGCCTGCATGCATACTTTTGTACTTATTTCTTGTGTACACCTCTTCCTCAATATCTTGCACACAATGAAACATTGACCACACTAAAAGTAAGTGCACAAGTTACTGATCGACCTAGATAAAAAAATAAGATCACTGGACATCATCTCGCTGGACATCAAGAAAACCCATTGTTGCTGATGGTGTTGTGGTGGATAGACTGGGCTGCAGTTTTTCACACTAGGCACAGGCAATAAAAATATAAGATGGCATTGAATATCTATTTTAAAGCAATATATCTGGCAATGAAAGTATTCATGGTTATTGGAAGTTGGCCAGGTTGCAATGTAAATTATTTGAAGGCTGTTTGCAAGGTGAATGTCTCCCAAATAGCGAGGAAAGATTTAGTTTATTTGGAGGTTGAAATTCTGACAAGAGAGACTAACTTTCTGCTTATACACAATTTTTCATTTAAAGAATGATTTGTTACTTTGGAAAGAAGAGTAATTCAAAAAATGGGTGTTCATTATAATAAATGCAGATACTGTAAATATTATGTACAGCTGTGCACTAAAGTTCAGTGAGAACAAGATCCAGAATTGAAAATTTTGTGGTGCTGCTCATTTTAGGTTAAACAAATATTGAAGTGTTTTTGTGAGTGATTTGATCACATGATAAGTATTATATTGCAATAATGCAATTTGTCCAAAATGGATATACTATTAAAGGTGGCAAATGTATAAAGGAAGATAAGATTACCTCATTTTTAACTCACTATTAATGTATTAAGTACTATTATTTTCCTTTGTACCACTAAAATGTGTTTCCCCCAAATTTGGATGGTGGGAGTCATGGTGGCCCCTGCCCTTGGGATCCTGTATGCAACACTGAAGCTATGTAAATGCTGAATACCCACTTTGTCATCACGATAAAAATAATTATTAAAGTGCTTTTTAAGGAAGTTATTCACTTTTTTGTATAAATTGTGTATATTTTCAAGATACTGAAACTCCGAGAGACTGTTACGAACATAGCCCATGAAATTTCAGCAGCCATTACATTCAGATGAAAACGTTGTATTGCATCACTGCTTTTTGTGGTTGATTAACAACAGTAAGCAAATTCCCTTTTTTTTTCAAAAACAATAGGCACAATTACTTTGTGAAGTAATACTGAAGCTTTTTTTTTGTTCTGTTAGTAAAATATTGATGCCGCGAGTTCATTGCAAGTAATAATAAAATTTCTCATCCTTGAGGAAATCACTGAGTGCAAATATAGGAAATTTGAGTTGATGACAAACTCTGGAGATCACTTCTATAATGTACTGTATCTGTGAAACAAAGGTTTTCATTTGCTGAGTGCTCATTTTGCTTTGTTACCTTGCAAACTTTGATTATATTTGTGAATGAGTCAGCTAATTAAAATTAGCTGATTGATATTACTTATGTAATAATATTTTGATAACAGTGTTTGATCTAACAATTGAAATGTTGACCTGACACACAACCATGACTGCTGGTCTGATAGCTCTTAATCAGGTAGCAATTGCATGCCTTTTACTTTTTTTTTTTATTCCACCTCCTTTGTTTGATTTGGTTCAAAAATCTGAATTAACATTAAAGGAGACCAGAAATCAATGGAAATATAGAATAATAATAAAAGCAGATATAGAAGAAAACCTTTTTCTGAAGTATCATCTGCAACCGTAATGCCAGTATTTAAATATTGGCATATCTTCAAGGAGCTGAATTTCCGTGACCTCGTATGCAAAATTTCTGTGCCTATTTGGTTACTTTCGTGATGTGACATCATAGTAGCGAATCCAGCATCCTGACTGGCAGTTGCCAGAGTAAAAGACAATGCCATTTTGCGTTGCTTACGGGTGTAATAGCACATTAAGAAAAGGCTGTGGACAACATTTTTTTTTCTTTTCCAAAAGATAAAGACATAAAGAAAGTATGGATACATTATTGCAAGTAAGTCGATTTCAAAGCAGTACCATACAGCACTCTGTGCTCATTACATTTCTCAAAGGACTGTTACAAGAAGGATCCTGAAAAAAATGACAGCTCTAGGATACGCAAATGCTAGGCCTAGACTAAAAGTTGGCGCTGTTCCAGACATACCGTTGGATATTTTAAATCCTGGTAAAAGTGTTAAACATGTGAGTTACGAAAACAGACAGAAGGCCGAATAAGTGACCACAAAATGCAGCAATCAATTCTCAGATATTGTATCTACACCAGCAGTGCTAAAAAAAAATTTGATAGACCGACACCCGGGGCCCCTTTAATTTTAGTTCAGGCCCATCCTGTATTCAAAGTGAGGTGCCCGTCAGACTTGTCAAAAAAAAATTGTTTGCCTGAGGAAACTCTGATCGCTCTGATGAAATGAGTAAATGTATTTTCAAGATGTTGAATACACGGCACAATCTAAATCAAATCACCACTGTCCTAGGTGAAATTGAGATATGATTTTAATCAAATGGAAGCTTGATAAAAATAAGATTCTAAACCCCTGACACACTCTTGTTTCAAGAAAACACAATTTTCACTAATCTTAAAAACATTTCTTAAAAAATTAAATATAAACAACAAAAAAAGACACCCATTCAGTCAATGCCTGTTACATGTAGTGTGTATAAAGGGTAATTTGTAATGATTGGAAGTGATATAAAACTATCCCTTGGACAGTTTAAATAGCAGCAATTAAAAGAAAAGAGGTCAGGTATAAAATCAAAGTTTCACATTGACCCCACCTCTTGCCCCAATGTGCGAGCGCCCATGGGACACGCCATTTCTCCCTGTGATGTGCCTTATTATCCCCCAGGACAAGCCTCTTTTTTCATATTCTGGTCAGCTGTGGCTAAACTGCTAAATGGCTCAAGTTTTTACTTAAGTACACAAACAATAAAGCCAGTGTGACTAATTAACAGTTAATCCTTATCCTTGCATTTATCTTGTGAAAAGGACTGCCCTTCGGACATACTTCAAAGAATCCATGTTCGACAGTGTATGTGAGCACCAGCAATTGATTGGCAAATAAACGATGCCATATTTTGTTGTAACTTACGATGCCTAGGACTTCATTTTAATAGTTCAAATCTGCAGTCACAAGTTACCATACATGTGGCTAATTGGTTACAAATTTGTTTTTTTAATTTTCTTTTTGCCATAGTTGTAGTGGTTTAAAAAAATCTGAAATTTACGTGAATAATGTTTAATCTTAACATTCTATTTACTGAATAAAAAAACATGTGTGATATTAATTATTTTGTCCAGTGCTGGATTTAGACGTAACGAGGCCCTAAGCTGTGGGAAGCTGTAGAGGCCCTATTTGGTATAAAATAAATTTGAGATGAGAGGCCTCTTCAGACTGTGGGGCCCAAAACTGTAGCTTGTTTAGCTTATGCCTAAATCTGGCACTGATTTCGTCACTACAATATTCACAAGTGATAGAATATGGCATCTGTGGATTTCATGTTATATCTATCCATGTATGTTTTTTTTTGTTTTTTTTCTGAGAAATGAAAATTGACAGACATAATGTAATAATCGGGAGTTCTCTGCGAAAAATCGGGATATATTACGATATTGAGAGGTAGGTGTGGAAATACCCCCAAAATCAGGAGGTTTTTATCCCAGCTTGAGAGTTGACAGGTATGAACTGTCCAGGCTTGTGGAATTTCAGTCAGGGCTTGTGAGTTTATTTAAGTCACCAGCCCGGGACCTGTGCCTAAAAAAATTTTTTTTGAGCATTGACCAGTACAGTATATAAACTATTATACCAGACATGTATATATTATCCGATTTGTCAAAACGCTAACTGTAGCCTGCATGTAAAATACACTGTAATTGAATCATAAGAAAGAAGCTTCTTAATGTTTAAATTAATTACTTATAATTTCTGCTTTGCAGATTTATTTGTGGGTTTTATGGGGTTTTTTTATAAAAAAAATTAAAAAAACTAATGCTTAAGTTACGACCGATAAAAACCGTTCTCAATGCCTTTTACACCTCCCCGGTAATTGATATTGTTTCACACACAAGTTGGTCCCCATTCTAGTCTCTTCGCTTAGAATTCAGTATTATCTCAGTGTTTCAGTGTTGGATGTATATTTTCAAGATATTAGTCCTTATGTGGGGGGGTGTGTTGTGGGTAGGTAATGAGTATGTCATTTACATATATAATACGATTGAACATCATCCTTCTTAAATGAATTTATTGCATTGTGGTAAATTTTTAATTTTTACATTGGGCACCATCACTTAATTCTTATCACATTTTTGCACAGCACACAATGTACAAGTATTTACATGTATTTTAAAATTGCATTGCTTTTTTAAATTCCAAAATAGGAAATATGAGCACATTCTTCCTGTTGTACTTTTCTGCCTTCAGGTCTTAAACACATTGTTAACACACAATTCAACATATATAGTTATAAGTATATCTCGGAAGCAGATTCAACTTTTGAATGTGCAACCCAAATCTGGTCTCCTCCTCTCTGCCTCGCTCGCCATGTTTCTGTTTGTATTCAGGACTGGCTAGTATTGCACCACGGGACCACTTGATCTGTCATCTTATCATAACTCGGTAAAACTCTGCAATTTACGGAATCGCATCTTTCACGCAATATAATCACTACCCGCCTACGATATTTAATTTATAAACATTACAGTAGAATTAAAATTTGTAGAGAATTACATACGTAAAAGGAAAAATTTTATTTCTGGTCTCCTTTAAATAAAACAAAGCAGATTTACTTTTAACTGAATGTAATGATATAGCAGATGCCTATGCAACTTAGAGATCAAAACATGTTTGGCACTTAATTAGGTTCTCCCAGAAACACTCAAGGACAATGCTCTGATGGTAGATTTTGACATTTTTCACATTTTGATACAAGAGGGCATATTGAATTTATGATGACTGGAATGAAAAGGAATTGAAAAAAGTGAAACATGAATTTCATTTGACAAAACTATTTAATTAGTATTTATTTTCTGAAGTGTTGCCAACAGTAGGCATTAGCGACATTTTCATTGATTGAAATTTCTTTGAATACTGTTATTGCATTGAACCGAGAATGTTGTTGGGCAAAAAGATTTCGAAAATATATGCCATTCTATGACCAAAGTTAATAAAAATGTTCCATGATTCTAACTTTATTCTTACCAAAGAAAACAATTGTACAAATTTCAGGACTCCGGTTTGGCCAGTGTGGGTATGTGAGAAAACTTACCAGTAGCTTCTCGTGAGTCAGTGGTTCTTTCTGGGGTTTTCACGGGTTCTTCCTCCACCATTTATACTGGCCACCATTTATAGCCTATCTTGTGCTGAAAAATGGTGTTAAACCCTACAACAACATCAATAACAACAGGACTATAGATTACCGGTAACCCCTGAAGATTAATTTCAGTTTTGCCAGAAATGAGGGTTGAAAACACATTTTTGGGGTTACTTCTGACTGAATCCAAATACATCAGCTTCCAAGAGATTTTCATTTAGTCGGATGTCTCCTTTTTGATTTGCTGTTTCACTTATGCATGTGCAGAAAGGTAAACATTTTTTTTTTGGCTATTGGACTGGAGATTTTTGTGTCCTGGCCACTTTTTAGTCCAAATCAAGTTATCCTACTCTTTGTATAGGTTTACATGTCTGTGTGCAGTTTGGGCAGGTCTGCATTAGATCTCAGGACAAAAAGTATAATATCAGGACAAAAACTTGGGTTCCAAAACGATAATTTTTGGCCCCACAAAATTTGTTGTTTTTTTTTTCTGCAGTATTTTGAAATGGAAGTAGAAAGCCTACATTAGTTGGTATCATGTCGATATACATCTGTTTCCTTTTCTGAAATACAACACACATTGGATTGTCATAAATGATGTTCACAGTACAGAGCTCAGAAGTAGGGTACAACCTTATGATGCATAACCTATTACCATGGGGTTAACAAGTTAAAGCATTTAGTCCATGAACTGTACCATCTACATTGTGGGGGTAAATTATTTGACTTTGAAAATGAACATAATCTATTTTGCATTGAGCAGAATATTTATATTTTTTGAAAAGGAATTTGATAAAGTATTGGTAAATAACAATGTTCTTGAAATGTAATTAAAGAACCCACAAATTTGGATGTAATAGTGCAATGTTATGGTTCCCCGATTTGTTTTTATTGTAAAATGACCAGACTGCTTCAGTAATCAGAAGACACTTTCAGGTAATGGTGACAGAGCAAATAATTCAGTAAAGTTTGAGCAACCAACATGTAAGAGTAACATTCTTTGCTGGCAGTATTTTCACAACAATGGCAGATTTTCATTGAGCTGGGGGCTGTCTTAATCCCATGCATAAAATGGTGGTTAGCTAAGTTAGCAAGGAGACTTCAGCAAACAATGGCTCAGTTCCTTTTCAGTTCAGTTTCTTTAATTGAACTAAGTGGATCCTACACAGGGATGGATAATCTTTACTTACTTTGGCTGAGTAGTTGAAAGATCCATGGATTATTTACTCATGTAACAATTAAAACTCGGTTACATTCCACGAACATATTTCTCAACAATACAGTTGTTTACAATACATGTAGGTTTCTAATGGTTTTCTGTTCCAACTTTAGACGAGCCAGTAATGACATCTGGTATCAGTTATTATTAGCCATTCTACATTGGAAGTTAAAGATTTTGTTAGCCATAAGCAAATAATGTTAGACAAAGTGTTGCAGTATCATATTGAGAACAATAATGACAGAGAAAACTGAATATTAGTAGACCTTCCAACTCATACGATTTTGACACAAGTCTTACAAAAATGACCCTTAAAATACAGACTTGTGGAATACTAGCAAAAACTATGGAGATAGGATTGCAGTAAAACCTAGGTAATCTTATGTGTTTGATTCATATTAGATATAATCTAGTTTGTTGGGGATCCACACTAACTTTACAGTAGTACCTTTGGATGCTTTAAATTGCACATATTTTGTCATGTAAAACTTCTACATGATCAAACTGTTGGTGATAGAATTTTCAAAAATGGCTCCAAGCAAGCAATAAATATTCAAGATGAAAGGAAAATAAGCCTCTTAAAAAGTATTTATAGTCAGTAAATAAAAAGAATCTTCAGATTCTTGTCAATAAAAGCAGGAAGGACAACAATTATGTTCTTTGAACATCACATGCCGATTTGAGTGTCTTTTGGTGGAAGATATGATTGCTGTTGTCATATGAAATTGAAAAAATTCCAAGAATTATGTTAAGAAACATCTAGAAGCCGTTGAACTGGATTGGGTTTGTAACTGAAGTTTATGCAACTGTACTAGAGGTAAATAAGGTCTACATGTACTTTACAAACATTTTTCTCCAATATTATGTTTACCGTCACTGAATCAGTTTCAATACTGAACTTTTTAAATACATGTTTTTGAACTTTACAATTGTTACACCTTACTGAAAACTGATTAAACTTGTGGAAAAAAATCAACTGCCTTACTGCAACAGTCTCGTTAGGGTTGACAGGTCTGTATTACTTGTGTGCAAGACATAAACCTCAGCCATTGGTTGTACCTTTTTATCCTCTGTTGTTGTCAGGCCAAATAAAAAGATATGTTTCCGGTTAGCCGACTGTCCCCGTTTCTCATTAGTCACTCTAGCTCCCTTTCCCCCATTGTGAAAAAAAAATAATGAAAAAATTACATTTTTTATCTATATATATATATATATATATATATATATATATATATATAGTTTGTTTTATTTTATTTTTAAAATGACAGGCCTGCATTAATTCTAAAACCAATGCAATAGGAAATGCACATTTTTTTTCTTGGCCTTATTTATTTATATGCATGATAATGGATTCCCATCCAAGCATAACATTTAGATGTGATAGATGGAGGTGCATTATTGTAATAAGCTGAAGGATGAGCATTATAGCATTTTTACCCTAACCCTTGCACAACTGGTGGTCTTTATAGATTAAAAAAAATCACATAGCACCTGCTATAAAATGGTCATCTGCACTTAAGGTCATATTTTAAAACCTGTTTTTTGTTGACTAATAAGAAAAAAATCTGTGTTGGGAAACATTGTCATTGGGAGGCTTTATACATGAATTATATTTTTTATAGTTAAGAGCAGCTCTGAACACCAGTTCCGACCTAATCACTGTAGAGTTTTCATCCACATGGACTTTGCTATACTGTATTATTTACCAAGTATTATTAGGTAACTATGTCCCAACTGTTTCTTCAAAGACATTATAAGGACTGCCCCCATTTCAGAACAGATGACCAAAATGATCCAGTTATCCAGTGCAAGGTAACACTGCATTTTTGTGTCTTTTTCTCTCTTCATTTGTAGTCAAGAGGTTGATAGCTTTTGCAGAAAGCCTTGTGCATTGAGGGTCTGTCTGAAATGGAAGAATATAAACAGGTCTTTGTGTCAAGGGAGTCTAGCTGGAATAACCACTAGCAGCCATAATGAAAAGAAACATACTGAGATGGTTAATATGGGATTACCATAAGAGGTTTAACAGCTTTGGTCACTCACGATGTTTTTCATAATTTTCTCTGCCAATGCCAAACAAAAATGTGTGTCCTGGTCTGCCTAACAGCTTGGTCACTCTCGATGTGTTTCATAATTTTCCCTACTGAGGCCAAACAAAATGTGTGTGTCCTGGTCATTCCTAATTTTAAATCCAGTGCATCCACAAACACACATACGTGTATTTTTTGTTTGACCTAAGTGGAAAGGAGGAATTTGTATGACCCAAACTTATACCAGCTATGGGAAGAAACATCCCAAAATCCATGCTCCAGGTTCTGGATTCTATAAAACAAAAACAATTTAAAAGTGTACAAAATTTCACTATTTTCTTTAGAAATGAAGATACTGACCACTACCAAGTTCATTTCCCTGGACTGAGTGACAGCTAATTTAGGAGATTACAGATATATTGCCAGGTTGAGTTTACCTACATGTTTATTCTGATCCAGACAGCAGAGAGATTGCTAGGCATGTTGTTGTTGTTGTGGCTTTAAGTATTCAGCACATGATAAATTATACATGGAGGCCAGTATATTTGGTGGATGAAGAAGATTACAAGGTATGAAAAATGGCAAGAAATTCTATATAATGAATGTTTGATAAATGGATTTTTCAACTGGCCAGTGGCCACAAATAGTTTGATTTGAATTGCCTGAATCAACTCGCCACTCTTCTTTGGAGACATTTGTCTAAATAACAATCAACTTTAATGCTCTAATCTTTTTAACACACATTTTTGATTTTCAGATCAATATTTTGTCTCTGCCTTGTTGCATCAGAGAGATGTGGATCAAAATCCTGGTTCAATTTGACACCAAGAACTTTCTCTTTCCTCCAAAGCCTGCTCAGAGATATCAGAGTAAACCAACAAAAGATGCCATCTGGTAGAAACGATGGTCTAGATGGACATCTGGTTGGTCATGTACATAATACTTTTTTGTGTAGACTGTTTTATTTTTAAGGAAAGGTGATGAATTGACTGAGTCAGTGAGAAATCCAAAGAGTTAAATGCTAGAGACAATAGATTTGCACTCATGAAATATGGACCTGACAAGTGGTTTTCAGGGACTTGATTATTTTCAGTGTAACCTCCTTTGTACAGGGTTCCCTCAGCTACAAGTATGGCACTCTAAATGCTGTCCACTGGGGACTACACAATCACTGTAGACTTGCAAGAGGTGTGCCTTGGTGTCTCCACTCAAAATTCTACAAAACAGCAGGTGGTTTAACTTTTAGAGCAATACACTTCATTCTTTTTGTCAAGGAGGTCATCTCAGACCTCACACTATTTCAAAAATTTGATCATGTATTTCTGGAGCTCAGGACTCAAGAATGACTCCTTTCGGAACAAAACTTGAATCAGTTCAGTACTGGCTTTCTTGTTTATATGGAATTAATCCACCAGCAAGAGTATTCTGTTGTCTGCTTGGCTTGCTCAGTGTGGTAGCAGACTTATTCCCAGGTGGAGGTCAAACCTTTGACCATTGAATGAATTTTCACAATCTGCACAATATAAGGCCCCAACTTGAAGGTGGGGAAATCTCGCAGGACTTGTGTCATGAATACTACTGTAAGTACAACCTCCAGAAATCACAATCTGTGCAGATGCAAACATATGGGGGCGGGCATGCCTCCATCATCAATACAGGATGCCAGTGGAGTGTAGGCCCCTCATGATTATCTTTTATATATCGACATCCTCGGCATGTAAACCATTCCAAAAGCTTTTATTGGTGGCTGGAGAACCCACATTGGAATGGAGTTCTCCACTGTAGTTATCTCAAACGGCAAGACAGAACCATGTCTCCAGACCTCTGTATTTTAATTTGAGATTTTCTAAAGTGGTCTTTTCAGGGACAAATCCGTATCCACATTCGTCATATTCCAAGTCAGCTAAATGTATTAGCAGGCTCATTGACCTGCAAGAACCAACTGATACAGAGGGAATGGTCACTTCATGCCTTGTTTTTAACTCAATAGGTGCCTGATGGGATCAACCAGTGGTGGCTGTATTTGCCACAAGTGGAATGCCTAACTCTCAGCTGTCTCACCAGTTCTGGATCCAAAGGCCTGGAGAGTCAAGGCTCTTTTCTCTATAGACAGGAATGGCCAAAGGTATACACTTACATTCGAACACCTCTGGTTCTGAAGGTAATATGGAAGCATGAGAAATGGAATGTCACTGCATCATGTTTGATCCAACTCAAATGGGAAATCTTGGATCAAGGATCTCATTAATCTAACGACAGAATCTCCAGGAAATTGAGAAATTCCCTCGTCTGCTAAAGCAACCACAACAGCAGGTGTTTCAGTACTAGCCAGAGTTGCTGAACCTGCATGTCTGGATCTTCTTATAATACACCCTCAGGAACAAATAGTTCTCACAACCCGAGTTGGAGAAATTGCTCAAGCGAGACTTCCCCTTAGAGGCATATGAACACAATGGATATTCTCACTGTGGTGTGTACAAGAACACTTTATAGCACTGCAAGCATTCATAACTCAATAGCTAACTTCTTATGGCTCTTTGATGAGAAACAGCACCAATCACAAAAAAACCTACCAAGCTAGAATCGCAGGTACCCTGTGTCATCATGAAAGAGATGATAGTGGACAAACCAATGACCTATCTGGTCTTCTGTCCATTTTTAAAGCACATCCATTGGCATTGGATCCTTGCCAAAGAGGAATCTATCATGGGTACTAACGTAGCTGAACATGACACCATTTGAATCATATTAGACTGCTTCCTCACTGCATTAGTAAAAGGCAGGCAGAATTGGCAAAATAATGCTGTATGGTGGATCCATGTACATGCAGTTATGATAAAATGGGTCAGTATCACTCATGACAGTCCCTGCTTTTATTGCCAAGAACAGGCTGCCGTTCATGGGTAGTCAGACTTTTGTAATGAATTCCTGACTACTTTGGACACTTCATCACTCGGTCATCTAGAGGACCCAGTGTGAGCTTGGAAAAGACCAAGCCATTGCATCCAGGGAGATTGTGCCTTTTCTTACCCCTCAGAGAGGGAAAGGATATATCAGCACATACATTTTCATCCCGTATTAAGAGGGTTATTTGTTCCGTGTGTGGGAAAATAACCCAACACAAAACAATTTGGCTGTAATCTCAGAACATGAAGTTAGGAAAGTCACCACATGCATTAGTGAAAGTTTCTAAAACTCTTATTATCCATGTCAGAGGATGGAAATCTGAGTACACTTCTTCAGCTACTACCTACGAGATCTTTCATCCTAAAAGGCTCAACTCAGTCTAGTGGGACCTATTGCTATGGCACAACAGATTACCTTCCCAGGTCATTTGACTGCTTCGTTAGGACATGGCTTCATGACTTGATTTCTGGGAGGGAAAATTTTTTCCTTTCAAAGCTACTTCTGACAAATGGAGTCTGTTCACCGGTTGGGTTATCTAGAAGTTGTCTCATATACCTTAGGGGACCAGAGATGGTCTTTTCTAGACAAGATGTATCTCACTCCACCGCATACCCATTCTCTAAGGTGTTATGATCAGGTAACATATTTGAAGAAGAAACCAATTTTTTTCTACTAAAATAAGCTTTTTCAATAATACTTTGCTGATCATAATACACATTCACTCTTCCTACAGTTACATTGATATTGAGAGCATGCTTTCCTCTCCATTTGTAACTGAAGAATTCATGGGATTTAGCACCAGTCCTGGCAATAGGGAGAAATTACTCTTAACTGATGCCAATGTGGGCAGATAACTTTCAGGTTTTTAGCAAACAAGTTTTTTCCTGGGAGGGTTGGATCTGCAAGGTAGTGTTATTTCTCCTTATCATAAAATTGGCATGGGATTCCTGCCATGCTCAATTTCCCTTCATTTTCCTGCAGGTATTAAAATAGGTGAGAAATCAGGTGTGTACTTTACTTGTATATCATGCTCAAAACTTAATGCAGTTTATTGGTCCAAAACATTGCATGCATGAATTGGAAATTTATTTAGTATATGCAGCTACTGTCGAGCTAAATTCAACATTCAGCTTTCTTTTGTGTCTTTATAGATGAAAAAGATGACAAAGAACCAGTCAGTGGAACCTCCATAGAGGCACATGAAACCAGTAACAGAACCAGTCAAAGCTCTAAGGCAAATAAAGATGAACTAGACATTGCTGAGAACCATGGAGAAGCAAACTCAGATGCTGTTGATGGAGTGAGTACAGATGAAGTCATGTCTGATGAAGAAAAATTACTTCTTCAGGATGGTGATGGCTTGAACTTGGATAAAGTCAAGGTAAATTTCTGCTCTATTTTATTTTTTAAATTTCTGTGCACATTTTTGTTTTGACAGCATGTTGAGATAATGGTATTACTCTTATTATGGCAATGGTCAAGACATTGTCATTGTTGTCAGCATTAAGGATATATGTCATTATCTTCAGTGTTTAAATTGTCAAGATTCTCTGTCAGTCATCAGTGCTAAGATTTTATGTCATTGATATATTAAGACTTATGGCATTGTTGTAAATGTTAAGAATATGTGAATCATCAGTGTTTATGTGTCATTAATATATTAAGACTTGTCATTGGTGTCAGTGTTACGATTCTGTCTGACATATTAAGAGTTGTCATTGGTGTCAAGTGTTAAAATTTTATGTCAGTCATCAGTGTTATGATCCTGTGTCCATGTCATCAGTGTTATGATTCTGTGTCCATGTCATCAGTGTTATGATTCTGTGTCAGAGTTATCAGTGTGATGATTCTCTGTCAAAGTCACCAGTGTTATGATTCTATGTGAAAGTTAACAGTGTTATGATTCAGTGTCAAAGTTATGATTCTGTGTCAAAGTCATCAGTGTTATGATTTTGTATCAGTTGTCAGTTTTAAAATTGTGTGTGAAAGTTATCAGTGTTATGATTCCGTGTGAAAGTTATCAGTGTATGATTCTGTGTCAGTCATCAGTCACTGAGTGTTATGAGTTCTGTGTCAAAGTCATCAATATTATGATTTTGTGTCCATGTCATCAGTGTTATGATTCTGTGTCAGTTATCAGTGTTATGATTCTGTGTCCATGTCATCAGTGTTATGATTCTGTGTCAGTTATCAGTGTTATGATTCTGTGTCCATGTCATCAGTGTTATGAGTTCTGTGTCAAAGTCATCAGTATTATGATTCTGTGTCCATGTCATCAGTGTTATGATTTTGTATCAAAGTCATCAGTGTTATGATTCAGTGTGAAAGTTATCAGTGTTATGATTTTGTGTTGTCAGTTTTAAAATTGTGTGTGAAAGCTATCAGTGTTATGATTCTGTGTGAAAGTTATCAGTGTATGATTCTGTGTCAAAAGTCATCAGTGTTATTATACTGTGTCTTGTCATCAGTGTCAAGAAGATTAATCATTGAAGTTTTGTCTTGATGTTTTTGCAAATTATAAATAGGTTGAGTATAGATACATCATTGCACTGTTTGATTGTGCCATGCCCTGCAGAACACCGTTATTGAATCCCCCTTCTAATTTAAAAAGAGGATATTGTTCCATGCATTCATTAATGAGGTCTCATTATCCATGCTATAATTTCTATATTCTATTGTGTATTCAGTGTGTTTCTTTCGCGAGAGAAAAGCTCATTTGGGAGGTGAAAGACTTCCATCTTCATACAAATCCAGGCTCAGTGCTTTCATAGTCACAAAAATGCATGTTAAAGCTCCAACACCACCACCAAATATTTTCTACTATCCTGACTGATCCACTTTTTATCTGCCAACCCAATTTTTATTACTTTAAGCCAAAAGTTTTGTTTAAAAACACAAAGGTTTTGGTAGTTTATTTAGCACATACAAGAAAATATAGACTTTATTTTCAGTTCACCTAAAATATGTTGTACTTTAAAAAAGTGCATGTCAACCTGAATTTTTCTCAAAGCATAGGCAAGAAACTGAGTTTTTAATCTAATTGTGTAATTCAGGCCTATACATTAAATCTTTAGTAAAACTCGTTAAACTATGTAAATTCAGCAAAATTGCATGCACAATTCTGAAAATTGAAAAAGCTTATTTTTTTGGCATTTATTACTTTTCTTTGAGATGTGCTGTTTAGCTTGTAGCTTATAGCTTAATGCCTTAGCCATACATGTATCTGCTGATGAAACACAGTTGACTAGGGCACAACCAATATCTTTTGAAGAGGAAGCACGATATAGAAATATTTAACCAATATTATCTTCATTTTAGCATGGTCCATGATAGGGTGCAATTCAGGCAAAATAATTGACTACCTGTCATTTAACTCGAGTACACAGAGATGGTGTCTCACCTCCCCCTTTTCCCATTTGTATCAAGCCACATTGAATGCCTTCATATTCTAAGTATATTATCATTTTGTGTATCTTTCATTTTGTTCATTGAGCAATGTAAAACAGTTTGAACATCATATTTTAAGCAATTGTAAACTTTTGTGTCAATCAAATGATTATTTGTGTTTAAAATTTCAAGATTCCTGCCAAATATTAATACATGAATGTTGATTATTTGGTGAAACTCCATGCTTTTGTGGCCCATCCATGAGCAGATGGAGGCTTATAGGTAGATTGCTAGTCAGAATTAAACAGGTTTGCTTCATATTTCAACATTTAAACATAGGAAAAATGGATTTGTTCCTTGATATCAGTTATTGGATGTTGAGAGTAACATATATATGCTAATAACAGTTTTAAAAAACAATTAAAAAATTTTCATAAAGTTTTTAATGTCTTTTCTTTTGATATTATTTGACTTGAAGGAATAGTGAAATGGTTGCCTTTAAAGGGTTGTTGTAAATATATTTTAAATACATTTTGACCACCATACACTGTCTCTGTCTTCCCACCACTTTGCTTTAGTTCAGTCAGATGTCAGCAAAAAGTTACTTAGCCAAAAATATTGCATCCAGCATGGACCCTATTTAGGTAAAATCTGTTACCATTTCTCCACAAATGACATGCTCTGCTAGTACTGATATTTATAGGATGGTCAGTCACAAATATTTATACTACATATTAGCCTTGCCATCCCCTAAACTTGCAGTGGTTATACTCAAGTGTTTTATTCAGTCTTCGTGAGGCAGATTGTTCATTAACCTTTCATGGTCAGAATATGCAAGCTTGGATGTTTGTACAAGTCATATCAGTTACGGTTATAAACAAGAAAGACAATTCCACAGTACATGTATTTTGCTTTTTGGAGGGGATTTCAAAATGATAATAAGCAATTGAAAACGGTAGAAGAATAGTGTAGTTACTCTTTATTCTCACAATCCTGGATGACAGTAATGGTAATAACTGTAACTCAACCCCCCAAAATGGCCAGTAAAATTAGGATTTTGCTCCTTCATTTTTCCTCAGATCGCAAAAGAATTGCATGCAATAAAAAATTTAAATTGGAGCCCTGCTACTCTACTGTACTTAACTCTACAATGCTATACCTGTTGGCTTAAAATATACAACTATTTCAAAAATGTGTCAGCAACAACAACTTAGAAAATGAACAGCTTCTAGATTGGATTTAAGATCATAAACTTTATGGTCTTACAAGAGATAATTGCAGAGTCTTTAACCTTTTACAAATGATGTTGGCATTGATAAGACATGATAAGATCAGTCCCTAACCCTTTGCCTTTATTTGCTACTAAGAGAAACCTCTGTATGATAAACAGAACCCAACTAATGCATGACATTCAAGCAAACCTAACAACTGGCTTACCTCCTACAGCAGAACAACTCGATAACTGCCTGTGTTCATTGCTTGACAAACATGCCCCAGCAACCAAGTGCAGAGTATCAATTCAAAAGTGTTCTCTGTGGTATAGCAGTGTTAGGGTCCAGCTTCACACTGCTAATAGAGACTGCCATAAAGCTGAGAGGCTTTGGCTTTCCACCAGACTCACTATTCATAAGCAAATCTATGAAGTCGCTAAGAAGAATGTCACAAACATAGTCCACATGGGTACCCACAGCATGGGTCAAGGGTGGTCACATGACCCCCCCACTGGAAATCATACTGCAAATATATATATATAAATTCCGAAAAGTTTAATCACGCAAATGAAGCTGAAAATGTCACAAGATTCTGTTCAAAACGCTTAATAAATATTAGCTTTAGTTTCAGACTGCTTCTTATACTAACTCTCCCGGCTGTGACTGACTGACCCCCCCTGAAAATCCTGAACCCCCCCCTGCACAAAGTCCTGACCCCCCTTGCAAAAAATCCTGCGGGCGCCCATGATAGTCCATGCAGCGAAATCAGTCCACTACAGTACTAAGATCATGGAAAGTTCCAGCTGCAAAGAGCCCTTCAAGATTACTAACCAGCTAATGTCAAGGAACAAATGTACACCACTTCCAACTACCTTATCTCTTAGTTGACCTTCCAGACCTGTTTGCAAATTTCTTCCATGACAAAGTACAAACCATCAGAGATAGACTTGACAACACAATTTCAATTGACTCGTCGTCACCATACAGTTGCGATACAGAATTTCAGCGGCAACCATTAGCAGCAGTTGAACCTGTCTCTATGGATTTAGTACGTACAATCGTGATGAAGAGTGCACCAAAGTCATGTGAACTTGATCTGATTCTGACATCATTGCTGCTTGAGTGCTTAGATCCAATATTGCCTTCACTAACTGATGTTATTAATACCTCTCTCACATCCTGGGAATTCCCATCATTTTTCAAAACTGCCATTGTAAAGCCTCTGCTGAAGAAACCAACACTTGACCATAACGAGTTAAAGAACTACTGCCCAGTTTCTAATCTCTCATTCATGTCAAAAATCTTAGAAAAAGTTGTTCTATCCCAACTTGTATCTCATCTGAATTCAAACAGTCATTTTAGCAATGTACAGGCTGCATATTGCCCTTGCCACAGTATTGAAACTACTCTTCTGAAAGTAGTTAATGACCTTCTCTCTGCTTTGGGTAGTGGAAAGATTACAGCCCTCACTCTTCTTGACTTGTCTGCAGCATTTGATACAATAGACCATGATATATTACTTCTCCGTCTCCAGCATGTATTTGGCGTTCACGATACAGCCTTACTGTGGTTCAAGTCCTGCTTGGTCAACAGGACACAGATTGTGTCCGCAAATGGAAAACACTTCAGCCCAGTTGATCTATGCTGTGGTGTTCCACAGGGGTCTGTTCTTGGACCTGTTCTCTTCATTCTGTACACTCATCTGCTCTCAAGTGTCATAGATCATCATCCAGTGTCTCACCAATTGTATGCTGATGACACCCAAATATCCAAATGTAGCCACCCAACTGAAGTTGAAGCTACCATCCAAGGTGTAGAGAGGTGCATTTCCAATGTGAAATCATGGATGACATCTAACAAGCTGCAGATGAATGATGATAAAACTGAAGCCATTCTGATTACAACACAAAGACTTTCTCATTCACATCCTTTACCTCAGACAATAAATATCAGCAACACCAACATTAAATTCACACAGTCAGTACAAAACCTAGGTGTTACTCTCGACAGTACTCTCTCATTGCATCAACATGTCATGAACATATGCAAGGCTGCATATCTTGAGCTGAGACGCATCAGCTCCATTCGCAAGTATCTTTCAGTTGATGCCACTAAAACACTTGTGTGTTCCTTAGTACTTTCAAGACTGGACTATTGTAACTCAATTCTGTCCGGGTTGTCTCAATATCTACTCCAGAAAGTTCAAAACACAGCTTCTCGGATCATCCTTAGAGTACCATGATCAGAGCACGCCTCCTCCCTGCTCTGTACCCTACACTGGCTATCCATTCGATCCAGAATTAAACACAAAATTTGTTCTCTGTACTACATTTCACTGACGGGCTCCAGTCCAACATACCTCTCCGACCTCACACATGTGTACACACCAGCAAGATACTTAAGCTCCTTATCTGACACTTGTCATTATTCCCATTATGAAAATGAATTCATGTGGACAACGCTCTTTTGCATACCAAGGCCCAGCAACATGGCACGAATTGCCCACTGAACTTTGACACAAAGACTCAGTAATCTCATTCAAGAGCGCTCTTAAAACTCACCTATATCAACTGCAAGAACAGACTTAAAGACCTAATAATGTTTCCTTACCTGAAATATTTACAGCATGGTTTTGTTTTTCTTCTAATTTTGTGGTGTTTGTTGTTATTTTTGTAATCATATCATTATATGTTTTTTAAGTGTTGTCAAATGTTGTAAAGCGCTTAGAGCTTCTAAAGATTAGGTGCTATACAAAGTCCTCATGATTATTATTATTATTATTATTATTATTATTATTATTATTATTATGATGAATTCCAGAATCTCTGAAAATATGCCCAAAATAAATTTTCCCTCAACCATCTAATTAGAAATATAGATGTTGACCACTGTATATTAATGACTAAACAGCAGTCACATGAAAGGTTGATTTCATGAATTTGTTCTGTGTCAGGCCCTATGTTAGTTGTAGTTTAAAATTATTTAAGACCAGTTAGCTGTTTCAGCATGGTTTATACAGCATTGAATGATTCTTGAATTTGAGGAGTTCTTCGAAAACCCATTGAATCTGAGATCTTGGAAAACTCCATGGAATTTAATAAAATTCGTCTTATCCATAAAATGCCTTTAAATGTTTCAATTGCTTATATTTTCCCAAAAAAATTTTTTAATTTATCCAAGAGTTAAAACTGAATATAATATTTCAATTATTTTTTTTTTATTTCTGTATTATCCAAAAATTAAAAAAATTTTAAAAAAATAATTGAAATGGAATAAAATTCAGTGCCTCAAAATTACACAATACAGGTAGTTAACAGATTAAGTAGCATCCTGTTTCTGTTAGAAAAATATTCCTTGAAAACCCAATGAAAAACAACTCTTTGGCCCTTTGAATCATGGTATGGTAGGTGTTTATTGATGTTGAAGAGTGATACCAAAGCAAAACAAATGGAAAGCAAACTTTCAGTAAAAAGTACAGAGTATGTATGATATTCTCAGCAATTCTTGTTCATCCTTTTCATTAAATATAAATATTGGTCAGCTCTGAATAAATGTTTGGAAAATTCACCTGACCACCAGAAATTGTCAATCTAGTAGTATTGACCACTGATTGACATGATTATTCTGTTTGTTAAATTTATGTAATAATGACATGCTACTAGTAGGGGACAATTTGACAGCTGATTTAGAGTTCGTAATTTTTTTTGCTTTGCAAGTTGTGGCCAAATATGTGGTTCTGATTACATTGAAGAAAAAAAATTGTGTAGGTAGGTTGGTACAAGTATTTTTGTTACAGGAAACATAAACTAGAAAATTTGTATGTTCACATCTTGAATTAATTTTGATCATATTTACATCCCATTATTTGTTTTATACTCCTAACATTGTTTCCTTTGTTCCGAAAAAAAAAATGTAGAGTCAGCAGAAAGAAATAGGGTCATTTGGGTAACCAAAACCACACACTTTTTTATTTGGCCTAATATGAGCTGTGTGAAAAGAAAATCTACCTTAGGACCATCTTGCCTAATGTAGAGTCAGGTCAGTTTGCACATCCACCTACCATCCACATGGGCTGATGTGAGTGTACACTGTTGACCAAGGTCCAGAGACAATAAAAACATAAACCTATTTTAATTGAAAAACAACTTTTAAATTCTTTATTTATCATAGTACAGTATGACCCCACTATAAACGGTAGTTGGGGTACTACATAGAACCTGACAGTGTTATAGACCGAACCATGTTATAACCAAGTCAGCTGAAGAAAATGATGCATTTACCTAAAATATGAGGGGCTGAGAGGGGTTGGTTGGTTAATAAAAGCGGGTGCAAAAATAAGTGCTTTTGATTAAATGAAGACAAACAAGTCTGAAAAACACTTGCATATTGACAACTTACATTTGTGTAGTACAATCCATAATCCATTGGGTATTGTACTTGTATATAATAAATCTATGAATTCGAGTATAGATCACATTATAAACTTTATGTATGACCTGCATTCCATTAGAAAACAAAAATAATATGTATTTATATTAAAAAAAAACTGCTAGTCCTAGTATTTATCTATTTCCGATCGTCACTTAACAATGCACTACAATTACTGGTGTTTCAGAGGTGATCAGTTGCCTTTAAAGTTTCAGCAAAACTTTTTTTCTTGTGGGTACATTTTAAAAACGAAAGGAATTTGTCATCATTTGGTCAATTGTAGCAAGTCCCGATAGCGTAAGTAGACCAACAAGTAAATCTCCATGGGTTTTTTTGTGTCTGTATGTGACAATTCTGGTGGCTGAGTGATGCTGCCTTCCACACCTGCGTCAGCAATTTTTTTTTTATAAAAAAAGGCCAACCGACGATGAATACATATGTGTTCTGTTCTGATCTGACAGGGACTACTACAGAAAATATGAGTGTTCTGAAGGATTTAATTCTATGAGTGAAAAGAAGAGGAATTTTACTTACCATCCACATAGGAAGGTCAGTCAAAATAAATATATTAATTACTAGCAAGTGGCAGATAATCTGACACTATTTCGTCTGAAAGATCCATTATGAAATAGTGCCTCGTCTGGTTGATCTCCGCTACCAGAAATGTTTTTTTAAAAAGAAAGAAATGCCAGGATCTCACAGCATATAGTACTCAGGCCAGATGTCAGGATAAGCGGATTATGATATAACAATGCCCTCTTAAGATGGTTTGTCAATATGAACAAAGAATGTGTTAATCTAATAGATAAATTCCAGTGCATTTTATATCAAGTTTGCAGCTTCCTTTCATGATGCCTCGGAGTTTCATCACTTGAAACCCATGGTTGTATATACAAGTTTAAACAGTCAATAATGTCAGGGGGGGAAAAAATGTCAGATGGTATATTTTGTCACCAGTAAGGAATATAAATCTCAATTTGCAATGATGGTGAAGCCCAGCGTGATCCCTAAATAAACTTTGTACCCATTATATTTCGTACTTTTAAGAGGAAAAAACTTTTTTTCAAGTACAAGAAAAATACATGTATATGAAATTGCAGGAGCCACACCACAATCATCTTATATTAGAATTCATACATGATCTCTTCCCAAAAATTGATAATGAACTTTTTACACATTACTTTTCGTACTTTTAAGAACAAAAAATTTGTGTATGAGAAAAGTATATGTATGTCATGTTTGCTCAGCCCAACTATCAAAAAGTGTATAAACTAGGGTATTATTACAACCCATGTGTTTGATGTCTAAACATTGCTGCAGGCTAGTGTTAATCCCTTATGCAAGGTTACTGTAACCACCAGCCAGGCGATAGATTGTACCAACTAGACAAAGGCTTGTAGTATTCACACCTAGGTGTTAAAAATTTGTTCAGAGATCAAAGGAAGCCCGCAGGTTAAACGGGGCGTGTTCTCATCCGTCCCCACAAGGACAGACAGCGAGAGGACATTGTCCGCTAAGTTGATTGGATCAGTTCACAGCGACATCCAATCGGAATTGAGGTAGAAGGTGTGATTACAATTTAGAACCGAATTATAACTTCAAACTCGCAAGCAAAAGAGTTAGTAGACGCCTAGACAGATTGCTGTGCAAATAGGGTACTCCGAGAAGCCACTTGTAATTTGGTGGTAAAACTTGGAACAGATTCAAAGGGAAGAAAAGCTTCAAAAAGGAAGTTTTTTGGGGGACAGAACTTCCAGTTCATTTGAGTCTCGAGTCTTCAGGAGGTGGAGACAGAAGTAAGGCTAGCAGAGCAGTCGGAGTCGACAAAGGTCTAGTCAGTGAGAGAAGGTGGATAGAAGGTGGAGGAGGAGGAAAAGTAGGCTGGAGGAGAAAGTAGAGAAGGGGGAGAAGGAGTATAGAGAGGTCAAGGAGAAGGAGTATAGAGAAGTTGAGGAGGAGAAGGAGTATAGAGAAGTCATGGAGGAGGAGAAGGAATTTGGAGAAAGTCGGGGAGGAAGAGGAGAAGGAATTGGGAGATAGGGAGAAGAATACACAGATGAGGACAAGGACAGGTGGATATCTATCTCACACTACGAATCAAGTGATGCAATAAGCTATTAAAGGATCAAGTGGAAGGAGTGTACTTGGGAAATTTGAATCATTTGACTATTAAATTGTTATTCATTGAATTTCACCCTTTTTGTATGTTTAACCATTTAACCTTCGGCATTGCTGACTGGGGCTTGGAGCTGTATATCTATCTTTCGCTAAAATAACTTTCAACCAAAATTGAGCCTGGGTGGGACTTCTACAGTAGTTTAATTATAATATTGGGAGAACCCCACCCAATCCAACCAATCTCCACAACCAAATTCCCACAGCTGGGGGCATCCTTCACAATGTATATGAAATTTCAGGAGCCATGCCACAACCATGTAATATCTGAATTTGAGTTGTAATGGAGCGTGCTGTAGTGGGGTCGAACTGTACAAGTTACTACTCCAGAGAAAAACAAATCACCTGTAGTCAAACTTAATTTTAAAGTCAGTCAGCTCTACAATGAAATTATTACAACAGCTATTGCAGTACCATCACAATATATTTTACAATTGGTGCAATACTGTCCCAATGCTCAAATTGTTCCCAGTAGTCACCATTGGTTCAAGTCTGTAAGAGCATGCTTTTGTTCAAGTTTACAAAGGTAAGTTGGGTGGCAGTTTTATTTTATATTTTTCATGTTTTTTCTTTATAAAATATCCTATTTTCCTCTTCTGTTTCCCTACTTTTTAGTAGAGATCAGCGTTTGTGCTGCCCTCATTGTCAGCATTATAGTTGGTGTCAACACAGATGAAACCATATACACAAGTACATGCCAGGAATGGGTTTAGGGGGCAAAATGCACATGTACATTAATTGTACATTCTTTGTAAAGTTTTTGTTTTGCTTAGGTTTTTTGCCCACTGTATAAATACTGTTATACCTGGAATCTTGAAATTGGTGATGGATTTGTCTTGATGAGTACTAGATCTTCTTCACAGCTGCAAGTCACAGTGATCTATATTTCATACATTTTAGAAATGGATTAAATTTTGTGGTTTACATATATTTCTTAAGCTCTCTTCGTAACAGAATCATCAAACTATATGATTGTATGTGTATCTATTAGTGCCACCACCCTAAACACAATGGATAGTCACTGACCTACATTCACATTTTACCAGCAAGTTAATGGAGTGCTGTACACTCAGCCCAGATATAGGTCACTGTAACCTATATTTCATGCTTCATTGACTTTGGTTAAAATGAAATTGTTTAAATTGTGTATTTCTCATGTTCTGTTAATGCAAGAATGATTAAACTGGATGATTGTTTGCTTCTCTGTTAGTACCCCACCCTCACTACAAAATAATGTTACTGTGACCTGCATTTTATATTTTGCTGGCTTAGGTTAAGTTTTAGGGTTTAGCTCAAAACCAAGTTTGTTCTATAAGTATACTGTATAAACACTATTATACTAAAGTCATTAAGTTTGGTGAGAGGGTAAATGTTAATGGTTTGTGCATTTAACTTGTGACCTATTTTTAGGGTACTCTATACTTTAGTATTTAAAATCATGAAACATTGGGATGCATCTTTATGAGCACTACTCCTTCTTTCATAATAGTAGGTCAGTATATACCATATTTTTTGCTTCAGTGACGGGGGTTAAATTTTTGTTTGGTCATTTTTCTTGATCATGCTGTAATTATTCAATTTATGACATGCATCACTATTTTTACAGCTCTTTCAAGAAGAGAGGCTGTTTGTGACCTATATTTCATCTTTTACTGGCTTTAAGATTTTGCATTTTGTTCATGACCACCTAAGCTTCTGGTATGTTATATGCATACTGTCCTACATAGAATTGTAGAACATGTTGGGTGTATGCATCAGGATCATTTTAATCTATTTTCCCAGTAGAGATCAATGTGACCTATATTGTACGCTTACTGACTTTGTTCAAATTTTGTGTCACGTTCATTTCTTGAAACTTGATGCATCTCTGCTACTACAGTGCCATTAAAACCAAAAGTCACAGTGACCTACACTGTATGCCTTAATAACATGAGTAAAGTTTTGTGTTTTAAATTACATTGATTCATTCATGCTATACCCATGTGCATCCAGCCCTACACAGAAGGCTATTTATGGCCAAAGCAGTTGAAGTAGGAATAAATGATTACTCAGTGGTAAACTTTTTGTAATAATTCATGACTTTACATTTTACATTGTGATGTTACCCTCATAATGTTAATTGTGTATTGTACATGTGAAGAGTTTAGGAATTAGGCTAGTGGAGTGGATGTGTTTTCATGGACACCTCTCATGGTTAAATCAAGGCAGTTATTGATGCTGAACTATGTACTGCTGGCTGTCCCTCCAAGGTTGCTCAATGTCTGTGGCTTTCACCCAGTAAAACCTGGCTCCTAGGGGTGGACTATGGTAATAGCTTTTCAAGTAGATTTTAGGAACAGTGGTTTTAAATAAAAATTACACAAAATAGCAAGTCTTTTTTTGTAGCAACTTAATGCCTCTAATTTGATTCAGTAGAAAAGAATGGTCCTTACTTTTTGGGGTTTTTTTGCCTGGTCACAGATACGTGTGTGGATATGTAGGTGGTTTCACAATACTGTCCATGTAGTGCTAATTCAATGTTTAAATTTCAGATTTTAAATGAATAGAAGTTCAGATAGAAGATTGAAAACAAATCTTTAGTTGAAAAATGGGTTAAGCTTAGTTTGACTCTATTTTTGTATAATAACCTTTATAATTGCTGCCTAATAATAGTGAAAGTAGAGGTTATCTGCATAATTGATGATTACACTCTGGTTTTAAAATGTAGATCTGTTTTATCACTGCTTTATCACAGTGGGTTGCTAGTTGCCACAAAATCTTCAGTAAAGGGAACATCTTGGGATGGATGGATGAGAAATGCACAAAATTGTCACTGTGACCTACTTTCTAGAATTTTTTTCTGGATAGCCTGTACATTTTATCTATCCTCAGGGTTGCAATTTTTATGCCACACCTGTTGTCAACAAACATGTCTTATGTGCATCTTGTATTGAGCATATGTCATGCACTGAAGTTGGGTCAATGTGACTTGCATTTCATAAAATTAGAGTTGGTTATATTTCATGTTTTTCTGTAATTTCTGTACCTTTTCACCTTTTGCTACCAAATATGAACTGATGTATATTTTAGAATTGTTTGAAACATTTTTTTTTTTTTTAAAAAAGGTAACCTGTACCTCATTTTGGTGATTTTGAACATGGTTTAATTGGTTTGACATCAATATATTGAACTTACTTCCACCAGATGTGCATTGTAGGCACATCTAGGGATTAAGATGTGTTGCATACAAAATAATGTTGTCTGTGACAAACTTTTTGCAGATAGTTGAAGACTTTAAAGATACTGATATGTGCCACAAGAGCTGGGTACCTTCTTGTTTTTGTTGTTGTTGTGGGTTCAGCACCATTTTCTAGCACACAATAGGCTAAATATGGCAGCCAGTATAACTTGTGGAGGAACCCCCCAGAAAAATTCAGTTAAGAACTACAACTCCACATTAAGCTACTGCAGGCTTTCTCACATACCCACATCATATGGTCAGAGGTAAGATGGAAGTAAAAGAGAGCACTTGGTCACTAGGGGCCCCTGGGATACCTTGTGTACTCCTGTCTTTATGTTTAGCAGCAAACTTAAACAGGGTTCACAGTCTTGTAAAGTGCTTGAATTTTGGTGGTTATATGTTCCTTGAAAAGTGCTTAAATTTAATGTCAGCTCAAGAAAGCAGTAGAAAAGTGCTTATAATTGCTCAGTAGTTCTTGAAAAACGCTAGTTTCAAAACAATGATTTTCATTGAAAAACATACATACATATATATATATATATATATATATATATATATATATATATATATATATATATATATATATATATACACATCCATACATACACACACACACACAGAGGAAGAGAATAAAAGATCCATTTTTAAAAAAGTTAGAAACTGGATCTTTGCAGGAAATCTGCTGTCCTTTTGGGATACTTGCATCTTCAGCTAGACTTCTGGGTCAAGTTGCGTACATGCTCATTAGTACTCAGCCTCATGTGGGATTGTAGCAACCTCATGATGTAAATGGATTTAAACTTTGTTAACTTGACAAATAACACTGAAAAGGAAAGGTCATTTAAGTACTTTGCACTGGGAAGCAAACTGTTTAAATAGAAATTGTATTTTTAGCAAGTTTACTTTGAGCACTATGACAGTTTAATTGGAAAGTGTATTTTTAAGCAAGACTACCATGAGCATTATATACTGTTTATATGGGAAGCATATTTTCAAGCAAGATTACAGTGAGTGTTATACACTTTACATGCAAAGTGTATTTTTAAGCAGAATTACCATGGGTGATATACACTGCTTATATGGGAAGCATATTTTCAAGCAAGATTACAGTGAATGCTATATACTGTTCATATGGGAACCATATTTGTAAGCAGGATTGTTATGAATACTGTACACAGTGTTTATATTGGATGCATATTTGTAATCAGGATTGCCATGTTGTTTGTGATCAGGATTGTCATGGTTGCTAGACACTGTTTATATGGGATGCATAGATTTAAGCAACATTACAATTAGTGTTGTACACACTATTTATATGGAAGGTATATTTTTTAGCAAGAGTTCCATGCACATTGTTTATATGGGTAAGCAATAAGCAAAGAACTATGTGTTATGTTTGTTGAAAAATGTGGGATCAATGGTTGAGGTTATATTAAGTCATACTGATGGTGGAGACATTAACATGAGTTAACAGTCTGAACATGTATGTTTATTGTCCTGTTGTACAAGAAAAAACGAGTAGAAATTGTAGAATAGCAATTTAATTTTTATTCAGTAAATATTGATGAAGAAAAACGATAAAACTAGTGCCTAGTGCCATCACCAGAATTGGGAATTCTGCGTAAAATAAAAATATCTATGTATTTGAGTGTAAACATTCCACCATTGGCATGATAGAGATTTGTAGAGATAAATTAACCTTATTTATATCAGTGAATAAAACTGTTATGAAGTCCTATAACATGATTGAACAGCCAACAAAAGAAGGAAATATCAACAATATAAATGAATTTAGAATAATTTTTTGCATAGAAGTGAAATACTCAAATACTCGGGAATGAGTCAGAAATTGGCCAATGAAATTGCCAACCCCCCAGATTGATGTAGATGAGATGACAGTACCTCTACCCCAAGTCCCAAAGCTAGTGTCTTTGACTAGGCCTAGTTTAGGCCAAATAAAAAAATGTGCATTTTTGGTTACACTGGAAAAAAAAATTAAGTGGGTCAGTATTTTTTTTGTCTGTATGGATTCAAATGATTTATAAACTTGGAAAAAAGCATCATTTGCTTCCTGTATTTGCTTCCTGGACTTCAGTCATAGTTACATGCCATTTTTGGAGGCTTTTTCAAATTTTTGTTAATTTTTTTAATGGATAAAAGAATGTAGTGTCTGCTGTTAAAAATGGGGTCTGTCAGGAAACCAGAACCACACATCCTTTTTTATTTGGCCTTGAGAAAAATATTTCAGAGTTCATAAGGAAATATTTAATTCAGAAATGATGTGGACCCTAAATAACATAAACATTTTTCCTATGCAGAGTTAATTGAAGTGCTTGAAAATTAAACATGTACTTGCAAAACACTTGAATTTCCTGGTTAAAATATCTGTATGAACCATGTTATAAAACATTGAAAAAATGTTTTAAAACTGGGTGTGCCGCAAGAGATCCTTTCTACCTAATCACATATAAATGCCTTAAAGGGTTATGCCGATCAAATATAAAAATGTTTTATAGAAACTACATTGTGAGCCTCACTTTGCTTCATTTTTATTGCTTAATTATTTAAAATGTTGAAATTTTTCAAGGTGAAGAATTTCTGGTTGTAAATTAATGTAGTTCACTTTTACTTTCAGAGCGAGGGATCCAGTATTTCCGGAATGGAGAGGACAATTGAAATACCACCCTTGCCCTTTGCTGTCCCACCCCCAAGTCTGGCTCATAGGACATGTCAGTACTGTAATGTGGTCAAGAAAAGTCCTGCTGATCTTCAGAGGCATGTGCGAAAACACACGGGTGAAAGACCGTTTGTTTGTCAGGTAAGATCGAATAAAAGGTTGAATCCTTCAATCTTGGGAAAATACATTACAGTCTTTCATCATATTCAAAAGTGCCAATAGCTTCTCGTGGGTTGGTGGTTCTTTCCTGGGTTTTCCTGGATTCTTCCTCCACTATTAATACTGGCCGCCATGTATATTCTATATTGTGCTGAAAAATGGCATTAAACCCTACAACAACAACAACAACAACAACAACAACATATTCAAAAGTACTGTCAGGCATTTTTTGTCCAGACTGGTCAAGCGAAATGTTTTTTACCCCCATGATTTTGGGAACCATGATTTCTAATGCATAACGTTTCAGATTGTTTACAGGGTGGTTGCAGCTAAAAAAAACACCTTTGTAGCCACACATAAATCTGTTTGGTTGAGGCACAGTAAACCCAACCCCCACTTTTCATTCTACACCCAAGCCCCACTTTTCATTCTACAGGTGTTACACCAGAAGAGTTTATCTGACAGACTTAACACAAGTTTATTATTACTACTGCTCCAAACTTTTAGGGGTGGGGATTATCATGAAACTTGTAACAGATGTTAAATTCCATTGTCTGGTTCATCCTAAATGAAAATGGTACCCCATGGTCTAATTAGTCCTAAATGAAAATGTTACCCAGCAGACATGCATTGGTTTTTCACTAAAAGACTTCTTATGACGACAAGTCAGTCTGGAACAGAGTTCACACAGTACCTTGAAAAAAGTACTTGAATTTTGATTCATCCTTGAAAAGTACTTGAAATCGTTTTTTTTCCATGATAAGTACTTGAATATAAGCCTCTGTGCTTGAAAAATATAAAATTAATCGACAAATGAATGTATAAAAGTTTCTTTTCCTACCATTACATCATGTAATCAAAATCAAACTGTTTGCTATTGGGTGGTTTACAACACATGGCCAATCAGATATTTATAATTGCGCATGGGCCTGATTATAGAGGGCATTGAAAAGTGCACGCATCTTTTTCATTGATCATTCTTCTTCATCGATTTATTTTCTGCAGCAGCAGTACATCTCTTTACTTTAAATCATGATGAATCAGCTGTTCAAATTCTTGAAACAAAAGGAAATAAAAAATATACACAAAAATGGTCACAATTTGCTCTTATTGTACATCCAAATTTCTAATTTTCTGTGTACAATCTAAAATTCTGAAGTTTGGAAATCTATTATTTACTTTTTCGACATCACAGCCAAACTTTTGACGTAAAATATGGAAGTATGCCTGTTAACAGAAAGGTTGCTTTCTACACAATGTACTTACATCTATGTGTAAATGTACCTGTAAAATTTTGATGAGCAATCACACAATAGCAGATATAAAAAATTAGACTCGGCATACTTTTATGGCGGACGATTTTAAGATGCCACATGAATGCATCATATCATGCGTCGAAGTTTTTCCAGAAATCGATTTTGTCTGCTGCGGACAACTTCAGATACCCGTACATTATGCAGATCGCTATATATGAGGTCAGTCGATGTGTTTTCATGAAGTGTGTCAGAGAGAGAAGATGGGTTTCGACAATCTCTGTAAACTCCAATCGCTAAAATAAAGTGTTGTTATTCTCCTAAGAGTTACGTTTTTTTATTCTCAGTTATAAAGTTTCAAGCCTATTGCACAAATGTTAGGAAGCCCTCCTGTCAGGAAATTACATCATTTTCACTAATCCTTTAAATGACCATTGATAAATATACGTAATGTGCACTGGGCATCGGGGTTCTTGTAAAAATTGGATCAAGTCCTTGAAAAGTCCTTGAATTTTGTCACACCAAAGGTGTATGAACCTAGTTGAATTAAAATAGTGCTGGCCACCATGGTGGCCATTTTGTGTTTCTTGTTATCCCTACTACCCCTCATGTCAGGATGGGGTTTTGATGTGGTTTTTACTAACAGACATATGATGATGTCTAGCTGGCCCAAAGTGAAAGATACTTCTCTTGAGCTGACATTCATTTCAACAAGGAAGTTTTCACTGAAATGCTTCTTATGAAGCTTATAGCTAGTCCTGAAAATGCTTCCTATCTGACATCCAGTATTGTCACCTAAACAGCCATCTTGAAGATCTTGTTACCACTGCATAAGGTGGAGCATATTATCTTAGGATTTGTCTGGCCAGCTGGCTTTTAAAGTTTTTTGTCCACACAGCAACTGGAGTTTTCATCCATTTACTGTTACATAACTTTGTGGATGGCATCCACTTAGAGTAAGAAAGAAAC
Organism: Megalonaias nervosa; assembly: GCA_016617855.1. Lineage (NCBI taxonomy): Eukaryota > Metazoa > Mollusca > Bivalvia > Unionida > Unionidae > Megalonaias > Megalonaias nervosa. The sequence continues at coordinate 63,942 of JAECUM010002408.1, forward strand.
CTACTGATACATCGGTCAGAAGTTCTTGACCAATGACTAGAAGAACGAAAATGGTTTCTGCGAAATAAATTCTCCACTGTCTACTGTCATTAAACTCTGGATAGCTTGCTTAAACCAATGGGCCATGGGTGGGATGGGAGGGGGGCTTAGAAAAGGTGAAGGTCAGTGTGACTGAAAGAAGAAAGAAAGAATCTTGCATAGTAACATTTTTCCTATACAGTCCTACCCACTTATATCGACATCACTTATGTCGACAAGCCGCCTATTTCGACAAAAAAGCAAAGTCCCGGTCCCTTGGTCTACTATTACTACCAAAATTGTCATGCTTATGTCGACGTCGAGATAAAAAAATAAACGTACATGTCCACAGAAGCACTTGGTCCCAGCTTGAACAAATCCTTTGTTTTATAATCATATATGTCGACAAGCTGCCAGTTCTGACCCATACTTTGTTCAACAATTAGTTGATCTTGCCGCCAGGCTTTAATTTTCCTGCCTAATCATTTATGTCAGCAAGCGGCCAGTTCCGACCTGCACTTTATTCAACAATTAGTTGATCTTGCCGCCAGGCTTTAATGTCACGGTCAGATAAAACAACAGGCTTTTGTTTGGTCCTATAAAGTTGGCCTCTCGCAGCGACTTAAATAAACGCAATGAAATCTAATCGATTCTTGCATTTTCCAAAGTGATCGGTGATTAAAACAAGTTTATTGTGCTGTGAAAGTTTCCTTTTTAACTTTATTTATATAACTTAATTTATATTTATGATGGCTACCAACGACAGTGTAAAATGCAGATTAAATTTACAGTCTCTGGAAACTAAATATCTGGCTGTTAAGGAAGTTGAGGGTGGGGAATCTCGCAATGATGTCTGTGAAACATTTTCTCTTAAACATAACACCCTGTCAGGATGGATGAAAGCTACTTGTTGACAGGTTTTCATTTCCCTGTGAATAGCCCTATCCCCTTTGTAGCCTCAATAAGATGGGAACAGAATGACCAAAATCTAGGCCAATTTAAGTACATGTACTTGAAGCATGTAAATAACAACTATGCAACCATGTGCTAATGCCGATATTGAATATCGTAGTGAATGTTTCTCATATCAGGATGTGACCGATGCAATATTTTATTGTGGATTTTATTACACAAAGGTAACCAAAATGTAATTTGTCAATATACAAGTGTATTTCACACTGGTTTTGTCTTCATGTACTCAAAATTTCCATTGTTTGTTTTCTTGAAGTGTAAATGCTACTCACTGACGACAGGTCATCCTTTACTGATGAATTTAACATTTTTTTCAGACCCCTCCCCCCAACACTTATCTTGACATCCGCCTATGTCGACAATATTTCCTCGGGCCCGAGGATGTCGACATAAATGGGTAGGACTGTATCACATACCTGGACAAATTTTTGTGGATAGCTTGCGCTTGGGGTCAGAAAAAAAATACCATTTTGATATTGGGGTCAAAAAGAACAAAATCCAATGTTGGTGTTGCTGAAAGAAGAAAATGTGCTTTTTCATAATAAATTTACTTGCAGACCACATACCTAAACCTAAATGTGTGGAAGGCTTTTACTTAACATATGGAGAAGTCGTATTGATTTTAGTGTCTAAAGGTCAGTGTCATTATCAATGTTATTATCACTAGAATTATTTTCATAGTAACTTAATTTAGTTGTAGACCACTTGTCCTCACCAAACTTTGTGAAGGGCTTGTACTTAGTTTTTGGAAGAAACCTATTAATTTATGGTCAAAATATTAAAGGTCATTGTCATCGTGCCTCAAAGAAAACTGGATTTTGCTTAAAACTGTTGTACTTGACCAAAATTCTTTTGATGGCTAGCACTTACAAAGAAACATAGATACTGGTGTCTGAAGACCAGAGGTCACAGTCATGTTAACTAAAAAAAAAAAAAATGGGGTTTTTTTGTACTTTAAATTTAGTGAAACAAGGTTTACATTGAGGACTATTAAATGTAAGTGGAGCATTTTATTTGTCATTCATGGCACTCCGTGTTTGGATGGTCTACAAGTAGCATGTTGCTGATGTCGACTTTTGTGCTTTGTTCTGATTAAAAAAAACAGGTCTTGCTACCAGTTTGTATATAATGATAAATGATACGGTCAATAAATCAGGCTAATGTACGTGTGGCAAATTGCCATTGTAGTGCTGAAATTAAGGTAGTGGTCACTTGTACTGTTTTGACTTTAGAGTTACTCCATATTGCCTGGGGGGTGAATAAGGTCTTTGTCTATTAAACCAGCAAGTGAGAATCATTTGTGGAATTCAGTTGATAATGTTAAGGGCTTGTGATGTTTGTTGTTTTTTCCCACAATGTTACAGCCCCAATCACCAAGCTGTCGTCTATTCAAGTTGGTACGACTGGGTTGAACACTTTATTTATAGAGTTAATTCCAGTTTAAATGTCAGTAAAACAAATTTAGGGTGTTAAAAGGAAAAGGAGCAAATCAGAAGCGACTTCATATGTTAATACACGTACATGTGATCTTCAGATATAAGTATATTTTTGTTGCTATTTACTTTTGTTTTCAGATGAATGCATACATTATTTTTGCAAGGACTGTTAATAAAAGAATGGAATATATGTACAGTGTTTGTGGTTATTTTCTGTAAATTGTTCTGAAACTGGACCTTGGAAACTGATCTTTTTGTACAAACATGTTATGAGAGACCACCTGTCCTGAGAGACCATTTTTTGTTGTTAGAAGCAGCGATCTCTCATAACATGTTTTACTGTACTAATTCTTTGTCAAGTGATAAAGACCACAGCAATTTTCATTACATTTATAAGGTAGCACAGTGGGTTCATTATGTTATGCTGTATGGACTTACATTGGAAGATTTATTTATTTTATGAATTCCTTCTTTCAGGTTTGCCAAAAGGCTTTCAAGGCAAAGAGAAGCCTTCAGTATCATGAATATGTCCACCATGGTATCATACACAATGACTGTAATATTGTAGAACGATACTCAGGCATGCGTAAGAGGAAGATTGAATTGGATCAGCAAAGGGGCAACCAGTCAGCTTCAGATGACAATGACCTTGACCTTGAAGATGACGATAACCATGAAGCGAAGAGGTATCGACTTGATTCTGAACAATTGGGTCATCCTGATGGGTTTGACGGTCCTGGTCAGGTGAAGGACACAGGGTACATAACCATTCCAGCTAGGGATCCAGCTCCAGAGGAAGACTATCAAGGTCCAAATTCTGGAAATAGTACTGCAGGCAGTGAACTATTGAATAAGGCATTATTGGATACTCAGACAGGAGACACCCGAAGGGCAACCTTTGACAACAACAGGGCTTTTACTGAACTTAAGTCAAGGGATGTGACTCTTAACTGCAGAGCTATATCCGATTTTCATCAGGGGCAGACAACTTTTGGGGGGCTTGACACAGCAAGAACAGTACCTCCAATACTACCAGGTAATCCAGTGGAGGTCAGGCATCTTCCTGAGCAAAACCGATATCTTTTGGAATTTTCTGGGGATGCTTTGGCTGGACGGACATGCATGATGTGCTCCAAGATTTTCCCAAAGCCAAGTGATCTGAAACGTCACATGATGTGCCACACTGGAGAGAAGCCATTTAAATGTGAAGTAAGTCATTAGAGTTTTCTTTCAATAAGGATTGTAACTCAGGAATTTCAAGCCACTTTTTGTTGATTCTGAAATTTGTGACAACATTTTGGCATCTTTATTTGACATTGTGATGGTCAAATTCCGAGACTAATTGCAGACTGATAGTTGCACCTGCAGAGGCTTGTTACCAAGCCCACTTATCAAAAATGGTCAAATATGTGACTGAACAAATGGGTGGATATTCAGAGGTCTGTTTACCTCCACTAACAGACACATCTTAGAACTTAATACTCACTTTAATACTCCATTATACCCCAAACTTACTTTAAAGGTTGTTTATTTAAAAGTCTGAAGGCAAACTGAACAAATGCTGATATTGGATCAAAAGTTAATCCAGCCATAACTGATTCCCTTTTCCACCAGCTATTATAAACATCAAAGATAATCTTAAAAATTCTAACCATATTTCAGTGATACCTACCTAAGCGTGACATCATTGACCTGTTAGCTCTGTCCAGTTCAAATTAATTTTTCTTAGGTGTGATATTTTTGTCCAGTAGGGTGTAAATATTAGTTTGTAGCAAAAACAAAAATTTGCTAAGGGCAGTGCATGCTAGGTAGGAAATTATGCCAGAGGAGAATCATGGGTAATTAGGAGTGATGCACCATCACAAACCAAAGTGTCATAAAAATGCACAGGTTGGAATTTCTGGCCTAGGGTGACTAGGGGTACAAGGTGAGTAGTGAATAACTGTGAAAAGCATTGGAATCTTGCAGCTTCTTGTCATATATGTTCTAGACTTGTAGCCAACCAAAAATAACCTCATAAAATAGAATTTATAAACAAAGACATTACAGTATTTACAAAACTTAAACCTTAAGAGGTTAGTGTTAGAACTGGTCAGCCTGGTGTCGGGATAATGTGACTGGGTGGGACATCATGCTTCATGTCTCTGGCATTATGCCTAAGGGCTAGACATCACTATAAACTGAAACACTGGAGACATCATAGCAATATGACTTAAAAAGCTATGTTAAAAATCAAAATCACCCATATACACACACACAAAACTTCAAGATTGGTTGATCACAAAATCTGCAATTCTTACGCATAACCAGGGGTTCTGTAATCTACCATTTTGTCTGAGATACAGGTAACATTAGAAAATAAAAGCTTTTTCAGGATAGTACACCAGATGAATCATGGAATGTCAGCAAGACAAATCAAGTGCAGATGTTTATTTTGATTCTTGAAGCATATTATTAAGGTAGGCTTAATTGTTGTTCACTTTTTTCAATACAGGAAATACAGGTTCTATATATTTTCAGTTTTGTGGAAAACCATTCCGAGCCAAGAGCAGTATGCATTATCACCAGAAGGCTGCACATGGCCTTGATATTGAGCTAAGTCCGGGCCTGGAGGAGCGATACATGCGGATGAAGACAAGGGCCAATAATAATCTGCTACAGAGGCGACACCTGGTAAATGCCTCACCTGTTTTTAACTCGGACAGTTCTCAGGGTTCAAGATTAAATTTTGTTCCTATGGTAAAGCAAGAACCAGGTTTCTCACAGGAAATGGGGTCAAGAGATCATGAGTCAAAGCCAGATCAGACATATAATGGAAGATTGAAGGCAGAGCCAATGTCAAGGACAGAGTCAGAGGTCAATGTATACCAGGAGTCAGGAGAGATGGATGACCTTGAAGAGGAGACGAGATCAACTGATTCATCTTTTCATCAAAGCTCAGCCCTTTTCATTCACAACAAGCCTGGGTCATTTCCAATGAGCACCTTCCATCGGGCACCTGGATTATACAGCTTTAGTCAAATTACACCTGACCTTCGATCCCTGTCCACCTTTCCCATCTCCCATAAAGAGAGTGGACCCAATGATTTTGCTCTGCAGGATAAGGAGCAGTCCTCGTCCTTGAGGCTAGAGACAGGAGGACATGTGATAGCTGGAGAGGAACCATTCATAAAGAACCGCATCAGTATTCAGAATGAAACTGTACTAGTTACACGTCTTGATGGAGTAGACTTGAACACTGGAAACGAAATGTCAGTATACAAGTGTTACCTCTGTGGACAAATGTTCCATTACCTCAGTCGAATGCAGTGTCATCTTTCAGTTCATTTTGAACGTAATCTCACATTTTATGAATGCTGTTTCTGTGAAGAGACTTTTGAATTCAAAACTCAAATGTGTCAGCATATTCTCAGGAAACATTCAGGTGAAAGAAAAGTTCATACTGTTGCAAAGGGAGATAACTGTAAGGAGTCTAGCAGCACTGGATCATCTTCCCCTGAATCTCAAAAATATCTGCAACCAAATAGCTCCACAATAACCAGTGGTAATAGCTCCACCTCCCTTGGAGTAAAGAAAAATATTGAAGAAAAGATGACAGTATCAAATTACAGCTCTAAAAGAGGACCAAGCAATGGTTGCTATGTATGCCGATACTGCAGGAAGACATTTTATCGTGTCTTGTCTCTGCATAAGCATATGCGTGTTCATTTCTGGAACAGAAATTATTTTTGCCGCATTTGTGGAAAAAGTTTCAATCAAAACATCACCTTACAGCAGCACATGCTTAGATTCCACTGGAAGAAACCATCAGGCCCATTTCATGGATCCCACAGTTCAAGTGGCACCGGAATGAGAGGCAAATTCTTGATGAAATCTCACCTAGGACAACATTTTGCAAGCAGTAGAGAAATATCCAAGAGAGGATATAGTGGTCGACGTATTGGCCAGAGCAGTAGATCTGGTAGTAGTCCATGTGATGGAGAAGTGGTATCTGACATGGTTGAAACAACACGTGACGACGCAAAAGAAGCTGTTACTATTGTCATGCCTGCAGCTCCTCAAGGTGTCCTTGATCAGGAAAACAAAGATATTACAGAAGGTGGGGAAACTGTTACAGTAGAGCCTGCTGTCGGAACTGTTGACGGCGATGACGATTCAATAAAGTCCGAGTTTATTGCTACTCCAAGACGCTCCCTTCTTCCACAGAGCAGTAAATCAAAACGCAAATCCGGTCAGCCCATGAAGATTGAGAATCGAGACTCTCCATCCAAAGATTCTAGTTCAGACCAGTATCACAGGGAGACATCCACACTTGATGATAAAGAAAGATCCAATGTTATGTATTCAGCTGCCAAACCTGCTCTAACCACAGGAGACTTAAGAGCATCAAGCCAGCTTTTGTTAGCAAAAGCTCTCGCCTCGCAGAATTCCCCAATGCATTCTGGCATCCCTGCTGAGGTTGCTTCCAGTTTGTTTCCTCTAAATCCAATGTCTCTTCCTATCTCCATGCATGTGCCCACTGCAGGCAGTCAGCTAAAATATGCACTGGATAGTAAAACAACAGGTGATGGAGTTGATCGGCCACAACACTATGGCAGCTTGAGTCCCTCACCTAACAGTCGTTCCTCTTCAAGATCAGAAATTTCACCGGGAGAGGAACGGGAAATGCTGGTAGGATTTCCACGTGTGCAGTGGTCCCCACAATCAAAGGGAGGAATCATGGAAAATGACAACAACAGCAACATGGGCAACAATTGGACATTCTCCATGTTTTATCCAGAGGGCATTGATGGCTTGAGTGTTGATGGAAGAAAGGTCACTTCTCTCTCCAGAACACATTCAAGGTAAGTTGGTGCTGTTGGTCTTTCGTCATTTACACACAACTGTGGTATCCATCCATCCATCCATCCAACCAACCATGATCTGATTATAAAATTAAATACAAAGAAGAGAGAGAGAGAGAGAGTCCAATGGGACACTCTGCTCCCTTAATCTGGAAACAACTTGACTTATTACATAATAACATCAGTGGTGCTAAACTTGTCTAACCATAACACAACTCAGGTTAACCTGATGACCGTACACCTTTGCTAATTTTACTATATAACATGTATACTTTAAACAAAATTAGACAATTGGAGTTTTATGAAGGATATTGTATAACCCTCTGAAAAATATCCATGTATGTAACTGGTGCTAAACCTGGGTATGTACTAGGCATTTGTGTCATTGTGCTATTTGCATTGCTGATATGGTGATTTTTTTCTTCAGCTTTGAAGTTTTAGAAATGTTGTTTAGGATATTTGAATGGATTTAAACTGCAGTCGTATGCAGATGATTCTTTTCTTCTCAAATGGAACAAAGGTTTGTGATCAGTAAGTAAACCATTTTAGTACATACACTCTACTTCCAAGCAAATTTCAGGGCAATTTTCACAATTTTTTAAAAACAGCTTAAGCCACTTACAGACAGACTCATGAAAGTTAAAAGATTGTAAATCTTGTTCCACAAAGTTCCAATTTTTAGAGTCTATTAATAATAATAAGCCATATCTATTTTTATTCTCTAGTTGAACCACAATATATAATGGCCTGTTATTTTCTCCAGTGAATCTACCTTTCATAAATCCTTTTTAAATATGATTATTGTTGGAGGAACTTTTTAATCCTAACTGCAGTGGGTGCTGAAGCTGTCTTGTAGTCAGTATTTTGAATAGACATCCGTCTTTTGTCTTCCTACGGTAGACATGTGATGACTCTTTGAGTCTGAAAATAGGAAAGTCTTACTGTAGTATATCCATAATTTATCGATCTGCATAGAAATCCCTCAAATAGTCTACCAAAGGAATATATAGAACTTTGCAGTAAGTCCATTTTAGTCGGGATCTTTTCCATTTCCAAATGTTTTAGAGAATGCTGTATACATTACTTGTAAGAAGACCCTGGCATGATTCTCTTTCCTCTTGACTAAGTTTGATATTGTGATCAAACAGTCTGTTTTGAGTTTTTTTGAATGTCATTAACATCAAGCTGATCAATTCGACTTTTGCTTAATTCTGTATAAAACTGTTTTAGGATTTCTATCTGTTTGGTCTGATATATTTGTCCCATCATCTTAAATGATTTCCTATATTGTCTTAATGACATAATTTCTTTTTTCAAGATTTAAAAAGTAGTCCTTGCTTTTTTCTCTCAACTTGAACTATCAAGCTTTGAATATTAATATAACACCTGTTTATTGTTTCCTAGATTCCTCTAGTTCTGCCTTCATCTTTTCTAAATTTTCCAGAACTACCCCACCTATGTAATCTGACAATTCCTTGTGAATTTCTAATTTCTTTATTTTGTCCTATTTCGTTTTAGTTTTCTTAGTAGAATAATCATAGTTTCAGATAGTATTTTCATTTTCAAAATTTCAAAGAACATTGGATCATTACAGCAGAAAGAAACATGAATAGAGTCCTCTTTATTTCCCCCTATGTAATATTCATTTACAGTGTCAGCTATACACTTTTTGACCAAGTCAATATAATTATCCCTCAACTGTTGAGCATTCGATTTCCAGGACCCATCTCCCTTTGGACACTGAAAAAGCCACAGTCAAAACAGTAGCTGAATGATCAGTCTTATGAGTTGCATTCATATAAATAGCATCAGATACAAGAAAGTAATCTAATTTACTTTGTTACAAAGGAGAATTTTGCCACCAGGTATGCATCTTGATTGGAATTTCTCCAGGGGTCATTAATTCCAATTCGTTTTTCAGGTCTTGGATTGCTGCTTTAGACTGTTGGTGTTTGTCATGTAAAATATTATAAGTATCCAAATCTAGGTCTTGAACAGTATTCCAGTCTCCACACAATATAACTGATGAGTTCTCAAATACTAACATTTCTTCTTTAGATTTCTAAAAATGCAGTGTTGTCATCATTATGCTCATACAAAGTTACGAGGGTTCATCTACATGTATTTCCATAAATTGTAAGATAATAAATCTCCTTTGACTGTCACTGTCACATCTTTCTCTGTGGATCACAAAAAATACTGAGGCCCCAGTACTATGCATAGATCTGACCTGTCAATCAAATCCACAAATATTAACCAATCGGATAAGAGCGTCCAGAGCTACGGTAACATCTGCCATGTTTTACCCAAAAACAAACGTGTGGTGAAAATACAGCTGCATTACAGACTTTCGTGATTTTTGCCATATATTGACAAAATGGTGCTTCGATGTGCATGGGGAACGTGCAATGCAGATAAGGGATATCCGGAAAGGTTGGAAGGAGGCCGTTTTATACATTTTCGGATACCAAAACATGATTTGGAAAAGGTGAAACGATGAATCAAAGCATGTGGTCGACCGCACAAACAGCTTAATATCGCCAGAATAAACCAACACAAGGCTGTTTGCTCAAAGGTAATTCAATTTAGATTTCACCATGGTAAATAAGTATAAGTAGTATTCTAGAAAATAATGTTAAGTAGAAAAAATCTAATACACCTTTAGTAAGGTTGGTTTATGTAATTGTTGTTGTTGTTGTTATCATGGGTTAACTACATTTTTTCAGTACACAATAGGCTGTACATGCCGGCCAGGTTTATCTGGTGGATGAAAAACCCAGGAAAAACCAGACTCATGGGAAGCAACAAAAAAACTTTTTCACATACCCACATTGGCTGAGCCCGAGATTGGAACCTATGTGGACGTAGGTGAGATGGCAGTGACCAGTAAAGGTGAGAGCCTTTGACCACTCGGGCATCCAGGTCACCTTGTAATATTTGTGCTTTAATTGTAAGCATACATTTATCCCATACCAGCACCCTTGATATTTTTATCTTGTATTGCAGGAATTAACAACAGGTTAATATATCGGGTTATTGTCAGTGCATGTAATGGAGCATATATTTATGTTATGACTAGGTCATGAATAGGAATAAGAATTCTTTATTTCACATTATATTGTCCATACATCTAGATTAAAATATAGATATAAAATGTTTCTTTGCTGATATTAATATAAAATGTCAGATTTACTTTGCTTTTTTGATTGTCATTTAATGCATTGTTTTGTAAATATACATATTTTTCAGTACTTTGTTGGAGGAAATGGACCGAGAATTACCCAGACCCCATTCAAGCTGATGGTTCACGTACTATGCCAGCAAGAAAACTTCCAGTGAAGATAGCTTCTTCACAACAAATTGAAACCAGTCACCATAAACACAAATGCCTGCATTTGGAAGAAAACACAACTTTGTAAGGGCCAAGTAACTCACAGAATATGTCTAGCTTTATTCATCTTTTACATATGAAATTTAACAGGTTTAATTTCAGAATAAATTCAGACATTAATATTAAAGTAAATATGCAAAGCTGGCAAGTTAATAAACTGATACTGTCTGAAAAGTGTTTCAGTTATATTGCTTATACTTCACAATCAATTTTATATATATATATATATATATATATATATATATATATATATATATATGTATATGCAAACATGAAAACTACTTGTTGACTAACATCATTGTGTATAAGTATTTATTTCTTACAGATTCAACAGTCCAGATATGAATTGTGAGTCAAAGTGTCTACACAGACTGAAGATCCATGTAAGTATTTTAATCACTTATTTTGAAGATTGCAGATGTGTAATTGTATAATCTCTGTAAAATTTAGCTAATTTTTGTAATATTGAAGTCATAAATGGAATGTCTGGTTTAATTCTTTCCACATACATAGTGTTCACAGTGAATGCACAAAATTCACAACCTGTAACCATAAGTGGGCCTTGAATCTGTGCATAGTAACTATGTGTTTTCTTTAATGATACATGCTCATCCTTCTGTAAATAGAAATCTGGTATATCACTGCATGCTTTTTCAGTGGTCATTTTTCTAGCAGAGAAGGGGCATTTAATTTCCACAATTCCACATACTCCATTGTCACATAGTTTTCCATCAGGTGAGGCACTCAAAAATGAAAGTCATTATTAACCACAAAGCCACACTCATGGAAATGCCTAGAAGGATACAATTCAAGACACTTCTCTTTAGTAGTTTTCTCGTGTCTTTTACCATATTCAAGAGCTTTGGCTTTCACATCATTTTTTGAAAATAAACTGTTAATAAACTTTTCACTGGGTTTAGATTTCCTTGATATTATTTTCCAAAATTAGATGATGTAAATCTGTTTTTTTCTGTCATGAAACCAGTGATCCGATAAGGCCTGATTTCTTTTCTGTACCTCAGTGTCACATGGATTTATGTACTTTGTGTTCTCATTGAATGGTTTGAACTTGTTTGGTAAACACACTGGAGAAACTCTTGTTACAGATGTTTTACCACAGTCCTGAGTTATTTGTGTGGTTTCTCACAGGTACTTTGTCTGAAATGAAGAAAAGAAATACTTTACTTACTTTTTCAGGGATATCAGCAATGGATATGTTAGCAGTTGCAGCTGAGAATCAGGATCTAACACACAAATGGTCAAATAGTTCAAGAGAGATACAAGAGCTTCAACTTAAAGTGTCATCAAAAGATAATGAAATTCAACATCTGAAAAAAATAATTGCCAAGAAACAAACATTGAATGTAGCAGTTGTGAAGTATAAAGAAAACACACTGAAAAATTTGTTTAAATACTATACAGGAATCACATATATTAGATCTTTTTGCTTTATTGGCCTTTCTAGCCCCTATAGAGTGTCCAGTCAAATATGGACCAAGGCGAATTTATACAAAAAGCCTTAGCCAGGAAGATGGACTGTTACTCTAAATGTAAAACAAATGTAATAATATAATTGTGTTAAACAATGTTGTTTCTGTGTTTACTTTATATCAGTGCCTATTTTAGACATCAATAATTTTTGCACATATTCTCAATGCACACCTTTTTACTTGTTCTATTTGATGACATTGTATTGTACATTTACATGAATATTCCTATTACGTATTAATTCAAGTACGTTGCATCAGTATGATGAATAAAAACAAAGTATTTAAGCTATATTGTTTGTTGTGTTTATTTTAATCTGGAAGTAATAAATAGTTAACTCGATGTTCCATCTACAATAAGATTTTAAACAAGTAATTTTGTTAGTAAATAATTTGTGTTTTAAATTCATACTTTTTGTTTATATCTGTCTGGCAAACCACTGGCTTCCTTTTCCTACTCTCTGTTGATCTAGCAACCATGACATGGTTAAGTGGCACTGGTTTTATTTTCAATCCCCTTGGCACATGCCATTGCTGAGGTATGCTTGTGCAGCTCAGCTGGTCAGGAACAGGGGTGAAGTTATGTAGTTTGAAACCCTGTAGGGACTTAATTAGCCCTACTACATGGGAGCAATGCCCACTAACCCTGCAACAATAAATTTTTACATATCATACACATTAATTAGTAAAATAAATGTTATCAGTGTATATATCTGAAACATACTGCTTACAGCATTCTGTGAAATGCCAGAGGAAGTGTTTATACATTATTAATTTGGTTTACAAACAACATGTGTCAAAGTTACAATTTCGATAACTGTAAATCCTCCCATTGACATAAATAACTGTAAATCCTCCCATTGACATAAATAAAATTAAGACATGTCAGATACTGTGTTTTTTGTTTGTCTTTAGTGCTGCTGCCTGAGATTCCTGACATATGTGATCTTAGTATTCTAGTACATCATACTTGTTCGATCGAGGGGGATCGAACAAGTATGATGATGGGGGTTTGGGTATTTAAAAAATGTGAGATCACAAAACCAACACCAGTGCCATCTACCAGAGAAATAATTTAGAATGCAGTGTTGTATTGTTTTCTAATGCAAAGGGATTTCAAACCAGTTTTAATTTTGACAGTTTTTATTGGTTGGGGGGTGTCAAAGCTTTGTGATGTCGTACGAGGGGACTGAGCTTTTGTGACGGGGCGGGGTACAATAAAATCCACCCAAATTGCATGAATCCGTGTATGGATCACCCCAAACTAAAATTAAAATAAAGTGAATACTCACCATTTTAAAGTTTGTGCAGTCAAATTGTAAAAACTAACACACACTTCTGAAATAGTCAGTACCAAACACCTACATGACCTGTATGACTTATGCTATAACAGTTGCCATTTCTTCAGGATATTAAAATGCATGTTCAAACATTAAAAATAGTTAATAAAAAAATACAAAATATCCTAAATCTTACCCTGCTTTACATGAACAGTATGCATCTTCACACTTTTCCTCCGTAATTTCTATGTGCAGACGGTGCGGAGGCTGGTTCTTCTTCATAGATGGCCAGCATCTCGCTTCTATGCGAATCTTATTTTCAAACTCCAGAATTTGATCTTGTGTATATATCCTTGCGTAAAGTAGTTCAAACCCTTCTGCAACACTTTACTGGAAAGTTTCTCTTGATCAGGAAGGTATTTAAGTGAAATGTTATTGGGAATACACGAGAGAGAATCTGACAGGGCGCCTGTATTCTGTGATGATTCAGCCATTTTAACAGGAAGCTTGGGGTACGCAGTAACAGTCTATAAGGGGGCGGGGCTTATCTACTCATTTTGGATCTATGCATTACTAGGACAGTGGCTAAAGATACATTTGTCTCCACATTCAGCGGTCCAATATATTTCATCAGTCTTTGTGCTATGAGGTTCTTGCCAGTTTACCCATTGGAAAATGTCCCTTTTTTTAAAGTCTGAACCCTGCAGGCTTCTAACATTTACAGATAAAATTTGTACTAATATGCTATTACTTATGAAATAGCAGGAATTTTACAAGTACATATTCTTTTGCAGGAATATATGAAGTAAGTGTCACCTTGAATATATTGTATGCATGGCATTCACACTCACACAAAATACAAACCTCCATCATTGAACCATCCATGGTGTTACAGTACATACTGTAGTTTTGGCATTTAAATATTAATCTAGTGGGCAATGGACAACAAGTGAAACAGATCTACCCGAGTTAACTTTTACAATCCAAAATTCCAGAATTTGACCAATCACTGGCTGTGGTTGTCCATGTTGAGCAGAAATCCTATGTCCATTTTATATAAGTTAATCTTCATGACTTCCTTCACCAATTTCAGAATTCATCTCTTAGATTGTCGTTTTCCTCCTCTTCCAGCCCTAACAATTTAATGCTCAGCTTCCTCAAGTATTGTTCGATTGGTTTAAAGCTGCACTTGCTTGATTCATTATCCTGAGTCTTTCAGGTCACTCCTCATTTTGTCATGATCCTTCTTTGCCTCTTGTAATTTTCCTTGAAATTGGTGGTTCTCCTTTCCATCAACTCCCCTATCCTCTTTTAATACCCTTTCACATTTTGCAACCATCTCCCATCTCAGATCTTCCTTCACATTCTCTAATAATTCCCTCAATAGTTGAGACAATTTCTGTAAGGTCATCTTTTTTAAGCAGGTCAGCAGTTACAGATGTGAAATCCGCTTTTGAAATGCTCCCTCTGAGGTTTTGCTCTATTCCTCCAAGTCCAGCTGAACTGCAGTCAAGCCTGCATGACTCGAACTAGTGTCCGATGCTTCCATTAGGAAACTACTGTGTGATCTGGTTTTCTTTTGTTTCTCTCCTTGGTCTTTCTTTCCACTTATACTTGTAGATAATTTTGTTTGGACAAGTTTTTTCTCACTACTCAACACTAACAGTTATTACTCACTACTACTTACTGTGTGCAAAACAATTGATACTAATGTAGGTAACTGTTGAACATTACTAACGAAGGTAGCTGACCTACATTGTAAAAAAAAAAAAAAGGTAATTACACTGCAGTGAGTCCAAAAAGCAAGGTGGGGAATGTCTCAAAACTGCACCACTAACTTCTATTCTCCATCATCCAAGAATTCTAAATGGAAAAACACTTTTTTCCAAACATTTATATGATCCAGCAGAAATGTTATATACTCAGTCTTCCTTCAGTATTCACATATCATCCTGACAGTTTAACTGCAAAAATAACAACTTTTAACTGCCCAATTCTACAGATACGTCTCACTAGCTTTTACTTAAGGCCGCAATGTCTGTTCACCCCCAGTTGTATTGGTGTTGAGTGTAGTTTAGTGACACGCTGGCATAATATTCTAGCTTTTACTTAAGGCCGCAATGTCTGTTCACCCCCAGTTGTATTGGTGTTGAGTGTAGTTTAGTGACATGCTGGCATAATATTCTAGCTTTTACTTAAGGCCGCAATGTCTGTTCACCCCCAGTTGTATTGGTGTTGAGTGTAGTTTAGTGACATGCTGGCATAATATTCTGACTGGTTGTACTATTCTAACCAGGTACAAGTTGCACTTGACTCCATATGCATGTGCGGTATTTACCTGGCCAATTTATTAAATATATTACTTTTGTATATTGGTACAGGTCACTTCCTATCAATTGAAATGTAACACCCCACAGTACAGTGTAGCTTGGGCCTGACTACATCTGTAACACCTGGATATTACACAGTATTTTGTAAATCATCAGCAGCTACACAGGCATAAGAGAAAATAGTCAATATACTTTGTGTACTGTATGAAGCTTTATTGAGTCTGCCATAGCAATTGATGAAGGTATCTGGAAATGTATGATCATAGTTTTACTTCCACTCTTTCAAAATTGTCTTCTGAAAAATCTATGTAAGTTTCCGCAGATTGTTGTTGTTATTGTCAATTAGGCAGAAAGAATATAAAATAGTCATCCTAGAAGACATTACAACTCTAAAGTGTGATTATATAACAATAGTATTGTATTATACTAGTATATTAAAACATTTTTTAAGTTTGTGATCTATTATGTGTTACAGACTGCCTATAGTTCATGCCCCAGTGAATCGAGAGCAGATCTGTAAACCGATGGTTAGGTCAGATGGGCACACAGTGTACCGCTGTCCCTTCTGTAGCAAGGACTTTCTGTCTTTCTCTGATATAAACAGACATATGGACTTCCATGAAGGTAAGTTTTGCTGTCATGGTTGGATATTTCAGGACTTAAAAGATCTACTATCATAATTGGTAATGGGTAGCGATGGTCAGAGGTTTTTTAGCTCCAAAGTTCATTGACCAGAAGAGCTTAGGTGATGGTCTGTTATCTGTCGTTCAATATCAGTCCACCCATTAGCACAAGTTCGTTATTGGTGGATTGCCTCAAAACTTTATCCAAACAGTCATCCCTATTCATGTATCAAGCATCAGTAAAGTTGGAGCTGCTTCCCATTTAAGGTTATAACACATGTATCCACTGACGAAAACATTAGGTGGCGCTCTACAGTTTCTTATTTTGCATAGGGTTAGAATTTTAAAGAAAAAGAATTTCCCCGGGTTTCCTCACTGGTTATACTGACTATTTAAAAAAGACCTTGTATATCTTAGGTATTGTTTAAAGAACCTTTAATTCCCTTTATTTTGGTGTATGATTGATGGGTGTAGTATGGGTTATAGAGTATACAGCTTGGCCTTACTCCAGATGTACACCTTTCAAAAAAAGTGCTAGCTCCACTTGGTCATTTTCACTTCCTGAACTTCAGAGGTAAATTGTAAAAAAAGAGAGCCAATAACTTTTTTTACATTTTATATATTTGGTAATTCATTCATTCCACTTTCAGAAGCTGATATTGTCTAGTCTGGCAAAATTCATTTTCCCTGTTTTAATAGCTACTAAGGATAGTTTACTTTAGACAAATTCAGGCTGATTTTTGGAGCACAAGGGAGCAGTCATTTTAGTTAGCAGTGTGCTAAGATCATTTACAATTTCCAAAAGTACAATATCCAAAGAAATGTCAGCCACATTACATCAAAGTGACATAGAGGTATGCCAACATTCTCTCCATTGTGCATGTTTTAAATGCAAACAACTTCACCTTACATACGTCACTCTCTCAAAAGTACATAATAATTGGTGAGCGCCCCCTTAGTGAATTAGACTTCATTCCAAGAGTTGCCAGAGTATCAATTCGTTTTCACTAGTTAATCCCACAAGGTGGTGATTTTAAATGTCATTTGATTGATAGCACATGGATGTGTACAACTCTATCATTTGTACTAATAAAAAAGTCAGCATACTTCAGTTGTATGATTCCAGAACACTTCATCCTTATCATCAAAAAAAGTAATGAAAGGAAAGAGAGAAGACAACAATGGGTGTGTTTTATTAGAAATTGCAGTTTATTTTCAAATGCATCACTGAAGACTGAGGAAGGCAGAAACAAAACTGAAGAGTTGTGCATTGTGATTTTGTCAGGTTATTAGGCTGACCCTGCACATGGCTGTTACTGTGATGTCAGCATCTTTCATTTATTATAATCAGCTGGAGACAAATGAATATATTAATTAGCTTGCATTTTCGTGCCAAAGAACCATTCAGATTTTAACAGTTCTTGAAACAAATCTACCTTGGTCGCTATGTAAGGACTTAATTAGGTTCTCAGATATACTTATGGGAATCACCATGACAGTCAGTGGACTCTTTCACATTTGAAAAGGAAAGGGCTTGTTGCATTTTAATAATTACAGTGAAATAGAATTTAAGGAAAAAAAATCAGTTTCACTTGACATCTTCAGTTGATATTTAATTCATACACTGTTGTCACCAGTAGGCATTTCTTAACATTGATTGATCATTATTTTTCATTTTTTTTTTTAATGGTGTTTTGTATTGAGAAAATATTTTTATTAAGGTCTTAGAAAATATTGGTTCTTTGTCCAGGTTATTTAGTACTTCTGAAAGAGGGACCAGTATATGGTGAAGTTGTGTGTGTTTGTGCAAGAATCACAATATGGAGAATTTTACTTTATGCTACTTTCATGTACTATCACTGAAATTTCTTTATAGGTGGTATTAAGGATATATGATGAAGTCTAAGGTTGACAGTACATACTAGTAATGGCCAATACACATTTTATGCTTTGAGTTACTTAAATTGAACACAGGGTCTGCAATTCATCAGCTAATCTGAAACACTAAATGACTTTCTCATTGAGTTTTAACTGAATCATGTATTTTTATAACATTTTGTTCTGTTATTGGGGGTGGGGTTAAAAGAGATATAGTGTTTTATAGTGTGAATTCCAGTTTGTCGATATTAGGCTTGCTTGATAAATATGTTACTAAAGATTACAGAGCTCTTTTATTTCCGTTACACCTGTATGTAATACAGAAATAATATAATACAGCATAAATTTATATTATACTTGACAAATAAACTGATGTAATTTGCTGGCAGCAGATCTGCACATATTAAGGACTTCTTGTTAAAATGCTAGTACAATAACTACTACTACTTCTAACAAAAAACAACTTCCCTACATAACAAGAATCAATACTAGTTTTGGTTTACATAATACAAAATCCCTTTTGATATTTGTTTAATCTGCTACAAAGGTACATGTGAAAACAATTGTAACAAAAATTAAAAGAGTAATGAAAAGTAAGAAATTAGAAAATACATAAGCTTATGTGTTAAAAATGTGCAATTATGTTTTGTAAAAAGAATTCCCAATTCTAGGGATGGAGGCTGCAAACTTTATAGTTGGAATAATCAGTGTGTTTGGGGAGTTTGATTATGAGCAGAATCTTCACATATTAAGGTTATCTTTTATCCAATTGGCTGAGCTTGTTTGCCACTCTGTATGCCTAATTCCAGTTGGATTTTCGTTGCATCTTGGTAAATAAGTTTATTTTATTGTTGTAGACAGACTCTGTGGTAAGTGTGATCTGCATGTATTAGTGAAATACATTGTATTTTATTCGATTTGCTGACCTTGTTGCCTTTCAAGATCTTGAAACTATTTCACCCGTTTTTATAAAATTTGAGGGGGCCCCGAGTGGCCGAATGGTCTAAAGCACTCTCCATTACGGATCACTGCCATCTCACCTCTGTCTGTGTGGGTTCGAGTCTCAGATTCAGCGAATGTGGATATGTGAGAAAGCTTGCCAGTAGCTTCTTGTGGGTCGGTGGTTCTTTCTGGGTATTTCCTGGTTTCTTCCTCCACCATTAATACTGGCCGCCATGTATAGCCTATCGTGTGCTGAAAAATGGCGTTAAGCCCTACAACAACAACATAAAATTTGATAAATGGGTTTATATCATCAGAGTCTTAGATAACTTGAATTATGAACAAGAGTTGTATGCATAATTACTATGCTATTATCTTCAGAATTATTTTTATCAAGATACACTAAAATAGTAAAATAGTAAAAGTTAATCAGAAGTTTGGGAGAAAGTTGCATAGGTTCTTGCAGTGCTATTTACATATGTGACTCTGCTTAGTGAAATGGTCAGCTGTAAATTTAAATGTTGTCAAGTGAGTGATATTAGGCCCACTTTAGACTCTTGTTAAAATGTATGTTGCTATTTTAACTTCTTTTTTTTTTTCCCCCAATTCCAGATATCCGGCCATATAAATGTCAGTATTGTGATTACTTTGCTCGTACCAACAGTCAGCTCAAGGTTCATATGATGAGACATCAAGGTCAGTATATATCATTTTCTCATTACATCTTCACATTAGTTTGTAGTCCCAGGTGGCAGAGTGGTCAGAGGTGCTTGCCTTTAAAAATTATTTCTACATCTCACCTATGCAAGTTTGTGTCTTGGCTAGAAGCTAATCAAGTTTATGGTATGGCCTTTTGGCATTCTAACATTGTGTGGTGTTCAGTTACCAGTATGTTAACACTCACTTGTGAACTCTCTAGAGGCATTTAGTATGTAAGCTTTATATCATCAAGAAATTGGATGGGTTATATTATGAGCAACATCCATGCTTATTAAAGAGGCAGTTCTTGCATCTGATTGGTTGATCTCAAGAGCAAGTGATCCTGCATATGATTGACTGAGCTAATGAAAACTCTAGAGGTCATATTTCTGATCAGATTTGGTATGTAAGCTATATTTTCAAGATTTCTGAGTTTGATGGACCAGAAAATAAAGTTTTTGCTTCCTATTGCACAAGGTTTAAAATTTGGATAGATCTTTTTTTTATTTTTATTTTTATAAATATATTATATATATTTAATGTAATTTTTTTTTGTTATTTTATTTTTAAACATGGAGAAGAAAGTGCTAGGGTAGGCAGTGAGTAACAGGGACAGTCAGCTGACAAATCATTTTTTTTTAGGGGGTTGCCTTATGAATGACATTCATAAATATTAATGAAGTGATATTGCATGTTATTGCTTGAGCTTGTGAACACTTTAGAGGCTATATTTCTGATCAGATATGAACCAGATTTGGTATTAAAGTGCATATCATCAGGATTTTGGACAAATTCGATTATAACCACATAAATACATATTTGATGAGATGATCCTGCATCTTTATGGCAGAGATTATGAACTATAGAGGCAATATTTCTGATCAGATTTGGTGTGTAATCTTTTATCATGAAGATCATGGATTAATTTGTGAACACTACAGAGGCAATTTAAGTTTTTCTGGTTTTGATTTTATTTGGTGTGTACCTTGGATGGATTTAATTAGGAGTGACAGCTATGTATATTAATGAGGCTAAACTGGTAAGAGCTCTAGAGATTGTATTTCTAATCTGATTTTGACCAGACATGTTTTGTAAGCTTATATCAGGACCATGGTGGGTTCATGCATGGCTACTGATGAGGTGGATGAGTTTGTAAACACTGTAAAGGCCATATTTCTGATCCAACTTTTATTTGGAGTTGGGGTGAGTTTCTATCATCAAGATCATGGATGAGTTTATCATTGACATCCATGCATACTAGTGAAGTGATCTAGCATCTGACGGAGTTTGTGAACACTTTTGAGGCCATATTTCTGATCAGAGTTTGATCAGATTTGGTGTGTATGCTTGCACCCTGGGCTTAAAGTAGTGGATAATAAAGCAACTAGAATTACTTTTGGGGCTGAGAAGTCTGCTTTTTTAATGCATGTTGACAGTTTCTATTTTGCCTTCTAATTTGGATATGACCGCTGCCTCCTCCCCAATGAAAAACAAATTTTGAGTTGTGCCTCCTATACTTGCTAATCTATTTTTCATTGATCAAATGTCCTGAAGTGCCTTATCCAGGTACTGATGTATGAGCAACCAATAGGGGTTTTAATTTGTGCCCCCAATATTCCCTGATCTATCAATCTTTGATCAGATATCTTGATACACCTTATCCAGGTACTGATGCATAAGCAACCCCTTAGGGCTTTTGATTTGTGCCACCTATACTCCCTAATCTATCTATTTGATTAGATATCTTGATACCCCCTTTACTCCCTAATCTATTTCTCTTTGATCAAATGTTCTGTAGCACTTTTATCGAGGTCCTTTGGGTCCTGGTTTAGTAGCATATAGCACATTCAAATCTAAGACCCTTCGGACAAATATTCGTATTATTTGCCATTGATAATCTGTGCACATGGATGACTGCAACTGGTTCAGCCCATCATGTAAAAATTTTGCTGTTTTGCGTGGGTTGTCATATTTTGCACAAGGACATGAAAAAATGAAAACATTACTGATTTTTCAGTTCTTTTTTTTTTTTAACAATCCTGAAGACAGAATGATGAAATCCCTTGTAATATGATGTGATCTGGGGCATAGCATCATAGCTGCCAACCCTCACAATTTTGGTGTGACTTTCACGACTTTCTACAGCAATTCATGGATTCACACTGCATGGAAATAAATCAACATTTCCCCAATTCTTAATTATTTTAAATTTTCCCACTAAGTGCTAGTCGATATATCTACCTTTGCCGAAATGGCCCAGTACTGCTAGTCGCGTTATTAGTAGAACTATAGCCAATTGGTACAGTTGGCCTGGTAGCAAGCATTTTAGCATATTTTAATCTATATGTATAAGAGTAGTTTTACAAATGCTTTTGAAAGAAACCGGGGCCTAACCGGAAGTTTTCTCTGCTCATTCGTCGCCAACACTGATTTGAATTACCATTCAGCTTCGTATCTTGAAAATGTTTTCCCCACCAAGGGAAAAGAAATGTATTGCACAGAAAGTGAAGTTTTGTTTGGAATATACCAAACATTTGCCGTGCATTCAGCTATCAAATACTGATATACATCATGCTTTTTGCACACATTGTGCCACAAATTTAGCATTGGGCATGGTGGCGGAGATGGTGTGAGGAAGCACATTGGTAGCAGAAAGCACATGAAGGTCTTGAAACTACACGAACACAGCTTTTTCATGTGTTGGAATTTTTTACATTGAAAGATTCGCATATATCGTAATTTGCTTGAATTCAGTTTTCCGCAAATGCGTTTATACCAATATTCGTTCACTATTTGACATTTCATCTTCTGAATTAATACCATTTCGTAATTGAGCTACACTGGAGTACACCAAAATTTGGCCTAGTATTCAGCCATCAAACATCGATGTACATTATGCTTTTCACACAGTAGTGTGCTGCAAATTTTACAATTGGGAATATGCACTAGGGCTGGTATTGTTGCTTACAATTTACCTGCCATACATGTACCATGTAGTAATATTATTATATAGTACATATGACAGATAAATAGTAAGCAACGATATGAGCCCCTGTGGGCATGTGGCAGAATGATGTGAAAAAGCACACTGCTATAGCACCCCCAACAGATTTCAGTTTTGGAGTAGTTTAAGCCACCTACTCAAGTCCTGCATGCTACCAGTGCTGAAGCATTGTTTGTGAGCTTTCTTGTTGAATATAACCTGTCTTTCTCAGTTGGACATAGCAACAGTGGCAGTAAATGATTATTTCTTATTGTGAGGAAAAATAGGACAAAATTTAGAGCCTCCTTAGGTGCTGAAAATCTGCAGCAATTTTAGTCACCAAGATTACCGAGCAGACAAGAAGCCTGAACTGTTTTGAAAACAAATTTACCATAGCCTGATTGAGGAAGTTCAAGACTGCCACAGCATCATATCATGACAAATAGCGTGAAGTTTGTGTATATCAGTAAATTTGGCTGCTAATATAGTATTACTTGTAATCAGTGTAAATAATGTTTTGGTTTTATTTTAGGATCTTCATATAATGCAGTACTGACCGTCGAAGCAGATGGAGTTAGTGTCATGATATAATTTTTCACTAATTGTGTTCAAAATTCACTAATCTTTATCCTACTTTTCACTAATTGCGAGTCTGGAGGGTTGGCAGCTTAGATAGCATCAAAGGTATTTCATATTTTTGATGCATATCTTGGAACCATAAATTAGAACAGAATCTGGAACAGCCATACAAACAACAACAAAAATAAACATTGGGTGACACAGAAGAAGAAATAAATAATCAATCTGATTAAAATCCGATCTCCACAGTCATATATGGGGACCTAATGGATAGTGATAAGAGGTCATGTTCTTTTGACCTTGTATTTCACCAATCAAATCACAGCTTTCAAATTTCTAAAAGTGACACAGGTCATTTGGAACATACTATTACTAATGAATACTCTCCCAAACATATGAAATGCAACACTTTGTTTGATAGGCTGCTAAAATAACCTGACATTGAATTCCAGAGATCACCAAAACATTAACTTTTATTGGCATCAGTCACATCTCCATGTTGGACTGTGGAGATCAAATTTTTATCAGATTGATAAAGATCTAAATGCATTTACAAAACAAGGTCAAAATGCTTTACTGTTTTTGAAAAGTTCTTAATAGCTTTCTTCAAACTGTGTTGGTTATTACTTTGCTAGAAAGATACTGCCATGATTACATGAATCTATTTCATCATTGTAACAAAAAAAAGTTTTAAAAGGCAGTTTCATTCTTTTTGAAAGATTTTTTTCAACCAATTCAGCAAGTGGAAGAAAAATGTGCAGCACTGAATTTAATTTAATTAAAATATTAAGATGTAGATAGGTTATAAATACAAATTTTATTCTGTTGTGGACCTCGCAGAAAATTTCCTTGTGTTGACCTTAGTAAAATCACACACTCTGTGGCTTCTCCTATTTTTATCTGAAAGGATAGTCACTATTTCCATTCATCTGACCCATGTGTGAATACTATACAGGAAGCTCTGGGCAAGTTTGATTAAGAGAACGTTCGTGTATTTTTGTAGGTGATACTGGCTGAGCATGTGAACACCCAAGATGCCATACTTATGATCAGTTGTAAGATTTTGACATGTTCAGTTAGATCATAAAGACTTCAGATCAGTATGATTTTGAATGAAATCCATTCTAATTAATGAGGATCCAGGTTGATCATATTAAGGGAATCGAACCTGGAATTATCTGGTCAAAAATCCAGTCCCTTGATATCTGCCACCACAGTTACCGTATGTGGGATCTTATTGTGTGTGAATTGACATCCACAAACTGACACATTTCTACTTGGACCTCTTGTTACAAATTATACCAGTCTGCCACTAAATAAATAGTTTTTTTTTATAAGATATGTAATCAGTGGCATTGAAAAAATCTTCACAGAAAGTATCCTACTTACCTAGATTTCTACTTCATTTTCTTGTATTTGGCTGTAAAACAGATGTCAAGCAGGTGACCTATCTCAGGGCACTTGGACCTCTTGTTTATTGGGTTTTTTATCCCTTGATCCAGAATATGTTTTGGATTGGACACAAATGACCTAATGTCAGCACTTTGGGACAGTGAGTTCACCAACCCTAATGTTATGGATGGGTTATATCAAGTTGCATGTCCTTTTATGATAACAAGTGTGTGATAAGCAGCACACTGGAAACCATGTCGAGTCAACCTGATGGTGTGACCCCTCCCCCCTTTCAGATTCTCCAATTTTATTCCTTAAACCTTTTTACATTTTTACAGTTACTTTTGTTGTTCTTCGTCACAAGAGCCACAAAAAAATGACTGTCATTTTTTATTTTATTTTTACATTTTCTGCAAGGAATTCAGCTTTAAGGACTAGATGGCCTATTTTAAAGTCTTTGCCTCATGATAGAACAGGACTGTTGAAGTCTTCTTCATTTTTAGAAACAAAATATCTTTTTTTCAGATGAGTTTATATGTAGATCTTTGACATCTTTTGGATAGGTATTTTCATACCATGATCTTGAAGTCTGATATTGAAAACATCAAAAAATCTTGGCATGTTATAATTTCTTGAAAAATTACTTTGATAGATTTTTTTATAAACAATAAAAAAAGGTTTTACAGTGTCATAAGTTTTTTATTTTAAAAAATGTTAAAAAAAGATACTTATTTGCTGTGTTTTTTATTATAATATATCCATGAAATACATGTATCAGTCTTTCAAGAAAGCAAGCATGTAAAACCATCAAGTGAGGTCTGTGATTTTCAGAATATTTTAAGATCTATAGGTTGGACACAGAGTTAAATGATTTGGTAAAACTATGCTCCCAGAAACTTCCATATTGTTTTAAATCATGTAATCAAAGTAAAAATTGATTCATGCACAAATCTTTACAAGGTATAGGCTCCAGTTTTTTTTAAAACTGACTGTAATAACACTTGACTATTAATATTTCCTTGGATAGTTGTTGTGGGTTTAACACCATTTTTAGTATATGATATATGTGCGGCCAGTATATTGGATGGAGGAAGGTAATGGAAGAACCCTGGTAAGAACAACCATCCCAAGGGAAGCTACTGACAAGCCTTCTCACATACCCATGTTGACTGAGCGAGAGACTCCAGCTCACATGGACAGAAATAAGATGTCAGTGATCTGTAAAGGCAGGTGCCTTGGAACATTTTGCCACCCAGGGCCCATCTTGAGATGGTAACTAAATAGAACATGGGACAATCACTAGCCAAAATAATAAAAGCTGGATTTTGTTCACATTATTTGGTAGAAATCTTGATGCATTTTCTTTTCATCCTTAGTAAAACTGTATGCCTAACAAATTTGAGTAGACAGAGCCATCATTATTTATATGTTGTTACAATGAAATGAAATGATTTGCTTCTTGTGAACCTTGTGATAATATTTATGTTGACATTTGTTTTATTGTTGCAGGAATTCGTGAATACTGCTGCAAATTGTGTAGTTACAAGGGTGTAACTCAGTCAGATTTGAATCGCCACATGAAATCTCAAATCCATGGACTAAAGTCCCGCAATGAATGTCCACATTGTGGAGAGGGATTTGTCACTTCAAAGAATTTGGAAAAACATTTGGATGGTAATTGTATTATCAAAGTACAGCAGCAACAGAATGGAATTGTCTGTCCTTGAAAATGTAGTGAAGTTGCCTCCTCTTATCCAGTGAAGGAGATTGTCACTCCTGAAGAACCATTTTGGTTGTTTTTTTTAAGCACATAAAATTATTTGCAATTTTAAAAGAAAAACAACTTTATCAGCATTCATAAAATGAAGATAGAATGAATTTAACCAATGAATTTAACCAAAGATTTTTAAATTAATAAATGTGCATGATTTTTAAGGGAGGGAAAGTAAAATGATGTTTGCATATTGTTTTGCCTTTTTAGATTTATCTCACTTTTAATTTTTTAGTACTTCATAGAAGTGTAGAGCCATGTTTAATGTCAAGAAGAGTATTGGACATAAAAAGTGTAATTAATTTTCTTCACAATATACTATAGTGTATATCGGGTATTCATGAATATTTACCTCTATCAGAAGTTGATTTTATTTGTGTATACCTCATTTCTGCTTTATGTCACATCTGCATTCATGTACACTGCATACACGTGTGCAACTTGGCAAATGATCATTGTATTCATTATATAACCATCTTTTGAGTCTGTGATCATAAGAATTCCAATTAAGTTGTTTTTAATTTTACCTCAGAGGTGTTTAAACTTATCTTGAAATGTAGATAGTTAAAAAAAACTTGTAACAGACGCATGACGAAGGATGACTAGGGACTATCATTTCTCTTTTTTGGTTTTATTGATCTGAATTTCTTATACAATGTTAAGTTTGTCTAAAGGAATTAAAGTTTGATTTAGCAGGTTCCTAAATGTTTGTCAGTTCCTTATCCATAGGAAAATGAAAGTATGTGATACCTGTTTTGATTTACATTTCCCTGAGGAGGACCATTATATACCCTATGTACTTGCTTATAAGTGGAGTCTAAAAGCAAACAGCATAGCCCCTAACCTTCCATGGCATAATGTACCAGCAGATTAGGGTCTTGTTGTTTGTTCTGGTGATTACTTAAACTGCATAGACCCAGATTCACCATTGCATTATTCGACAACAGATCTAGAT
This sequence comes from Megalonaias nervosa, assembly GCA_016617855.1. NCBI lineage: Eukaryota > Metazoa > Mollusca > Bivalvia > Unionida > Unionidae > Megalonaias > Megalonaias nervosa. The sequence continues at coordinate 91,522 of JAECUM010002408.1, forward strand.
CTGTGCAATTTGCAGCTGGACTTGTATGGTAGTAATCCTTTGTTGTAAGAATTACCCTCTTGCACAATGGAGAATGTTTTGCCAGTAATTAGCTTGATTATTTTTTGAAGATCTGTCATTGTTAAAGAAAGGGATTATAAAAGAAACAATGGTTGACAGAGGACTTTGATGTATGTGGTGAAACTTTCATTAAAATTAGACCAGAGGTATTGAAAGTTTGAAATCTGTGAATTGTGTAGCAGATATAGCCAATTTCTGTCCAACTGCTTGACCAGCCCAGCATGGAGAGTTTTGGTAAACACACATTGTTAGAATGTTTGTTATGCTGGTTATTGACTGGCACCACACTTGTCCAAGATGTCTGTTATGTTTTAACAAAGTACAAGATCTGCATTTATTCCTGTTTTCAAAAATGTGTATCAGTTACACACACAAATAAAAGGATAGCAAGGGTCAGTATATTTGGGTGGGTCCAAGAAAAGGGGGGGAATTGTTATTCAAGATCTGTTTATCAACTGTTGATTTTAAAAGTTTTAGATATAGTCTATCAGATTGTTTTTAAGGTTGTAAACAATTCTGTTTCATTAATTGTTCACCATATGCCAAAACTAAGGATCCATATCATTTTGAGTAATATGTATAAATTTGATGTCACCATATAAAAAGTTGTGTATAATTCCTGCATATATTAATGTTGCATTTACCAGATTTTATAGTTCAATGTTTTGTCAATCTACCTAATCATTTAATTAAGCAGATGTATTTTTATTTTTGTATAATTTCATTTGTTTTACTAGTTATATATATGTAGATAGAAGACTAACATTTTTGGTGATTCTGGGTAATGATTAATACTCATTTTGTGATTTAGTTTCACATTTTGTGATTTAGTTTCACATTTTAGTTTAATTCATCAAAAGTATTGTATCATTAGCTGCTGTAGTCCCATTGTATGTTGGTGTCATTTTTCATTGCTAATTCTTTGCTTCTCCTCATTTCCTTGACTCGTTCTTAAGATGAAGAGAGTGCAAGAAATATTCAGTGTAAACAAAGATCAAGATCAACTTTATAGTACAAGTCACATGGGTCATGTATGCGCATTTACTCATTTTAAATTAATATAAATTGTTCTTTTAAAATTTAACAATAATTTTCTTTAACCAAAGTCTATTCAATCCTGATTATCATGACATTCAATCCAGATTGTACTGGATCACACCTTTAGGTTCATTTCATCCAAAAGTGTCTATGCACTTTAACATTGATTTTGCCAAATGCACCTCCCAGGGTGTCTAAATAATGACCTTCCAAAGGAATATGAATTTATATGAATCCAAATGAAGTGAATGCTTGCCACTTAAAGGTATCTAGAATCATTCTAAAAAATGACACCCATTACTGAAATAGTCGGTGCTGAATGCCTACATGACCCGCATGACTTGTACTTTAATAGATCTGATGAGGACATTATGAGGTCTGTTCTGATGACCTTTTGATTCTCTGATCAAATCACAGCTTTCAAATTTCTGAAAGTGAATAACATCATTTTGAATATATTCTTAATAATGATAACCGACTCTGAAATCAAATCAGTTGCTCTGTATGATAGTTTACTAAGAATAAGTGGATCAGATGTTAAAAGATCACCAGAACATTGAACTTTGCTGGTGCCAGTCAAATCTTAAGTATGTTGGAGATCTTTGCTGTTTATCTGATTGAGTAATGTTGTTTTGATGACCTCCAATAGATTTTCATTTATTCAAATAACTGCATAGCATTCCTAATTTACATTTTAATGAAATGCTCACCTAATGCTGTGTTTTATCTGCTGTTTGCCTTCAATTACAACAATATTATCTAATCTTACAACCATTACTTTGACTATTTACTTTAATATAATTGTAAACAATTTTTATTTTGGAAATTTTAAATTGTCTTCTTGTAATTTCTTGCATGAAACAAAACAATAAAATTATTTGGCATGGTTTGGTTAACCATTGAATTCTATGAAACTAGCTACCTCTGCAGGTCAGATTTTTAATAGAATGTAAATGATAATATATTGTAAATACTCTTAGATGTATATCTAATATACTCCTGTAAATACTCTCGGGTAGTACATGTATTTTATTGTTTCATTCATTATATATCAATCTATGTAAATATGTAGCGTACAATTTTCATACTTTTAGAACAGAATGTTCACACAGAAAACAAAACAACATTGCATCTTAAAATTCAGTTGTTTTTTTTAATATTCCTGTCCAGGATGGATGGCAGTGTTTCAATTCCAATGTAGAATACCTGGATTATTATAAAATTTAAAAAATTAAAAATTACTTGAGGAAAATGATGACATTTTACACTGATGTCCAGCAATAAATGACAAATTTGATTGAAATGATGTGCATAATGGAAGTGTTATCAGAAAGAGAGTTCCTAAGGACTGTTGAAGAACTACATTGCTTATTGCAAGTTGGAGCACACTTGCTTTATGCCTTAACTTATCAAATATAAATCGAATTGGTTAGCAAATAAAGACTTATAAGAGTCAGGATTTCTTCCAACAACCGTAGTTAATTGAAGTAAGTGCCTTCATATCTCTCTCCCCCTCAAGTATCTCAGTCTTGGTATTTTAAATGTATTGGCCTTCAGATACATTTGTTATGCTTGATTGATTTTAAATTTATTGGCCTTCAGATACATTTGTTATACTTGATTGATTTTAAATTTATTGGCCTTCATATACATTTGTTATGCTTGATTGATTTTAAATGTATTGGCCTTCAGATACATTTGTTATACTTGATTGATTTTAAATGTATTGGCCTTCAGATACATTTGTTATGCTCGATTGATTTTAAATTTATTGACTTTCAGATACATTTGTTATGCTTGATTGATTTTAAATTTATTGGCCTTCAGATACATTTGTTATGCTTGATTGATCAGTCAGACTTGAAATAGCAATTGTGCAAGTCACATAGCTGATGAATAAGACTCGTGAAGGCAAGGTACAAGCCACATAGGAAAATACATGGAGTGGATCAGACTGACAGGTAAACAATATCCCACTGCTTGCATCGACAGTTTGAGTAGTTGAGGGGGTGAGGTTACTTGGAATTCAGCCATGTGCAAGGATGTATCAGTCATAAACATACCCTGCATTACCAACTCCTCAAATATGACAATGCTGGAGGGTTAACTAATTAGTGCGTGGGGAAGCCCACAGTATCATTAGTGTAAAATAAGAGTGTAGCTGATATAATTTGAGATCAGTCCACTATCGCAAGTTGTACATTTTGTATCCCCTGGTTCTATTTTTGTTCATTAATGATATTGTCAGCTTTCTTTGGTGCTAGTTCACCCTCTGGCATTAACATTGTTAGTTGGTTTGCTGGTTATGATGAAGTCAGCATATGAGAAAATACATTCCCATGTAACTCCTGAGTCAATTCTACCAACAGCCTCCTGGACAAGTAAATTCCTCGAATGGACTCCTGTTCTTGCAAATGTTGGGTAGCCTGAAACCAGGTTTTTAAATTTACAACTTTCTGTTTTAATGAGCATGTTAATTTTCACTTGGCCAATCACATATCCATATTTATTAGATACCCATTTATTCCTACATGCTTGATCTAGCAATCATTTCAGATCACACACCCAGACTCAAACTACATGGGTGCCTTCTTTGACATGTGCTTCTAGATATTCTTAGATGCCATGAATCTTACTTTTATAAATCCCATCTCTTTCTGAATTTCATTCATACATTGCAGCTAAAACTATTTAGAAAGTGTCAAAAAGGGGTGTATAACACAAAACCACGTTTTATACAGAGTCAGGGAATGGACTCATTTAATATGGCAAATATAAATATGAAATGTGAAGAAATCCAAGTTAATATTTCCAGGTAATTAACTCTCCAGCTCTCTTATTAAACTTTACGCTGAAAAAAAAATCTGAAATTCATATGGCTCTGGGAAAGTAAAAATCTGAAATTCATGTCACTGTAGGAAAGTAAATTTTGCAAAATGATATTGAAGGCTTGGAAAACCTGTAGCTCCTGAAGTAATTGAACAGAAACTTGTATTAAAAGAATTCCACATTTGTCACAGCAGCAAGTACAGTCAGTATGTACTTTCTCCAGACAGTAGATTGATTTTATTTTTTTAATTTGCTTTTGTTTGTAAAGTTAGTGTGATAGTAAAAATATAAAAGTTTTTGTGGTGACGGTAAAAACTAGCAATTCCATGTATAGTTAAATGATTTTGCTGTAATAGACTTTCTACCCTATTTTATATATCTACATATATATATATATATATATATATATATATATATATATATATATACCTTTTCTCTAAATCAAACCCACTAAATCTTCAAATGAAAAGTACCAGTAAACATTGATATAGATAACAATATCAGTATCACTCATTTACAATTAACATAAACATTTTTGTTTTACATAAAAGATTACTTGAACATTAAATGGATACATGAATACTTCAAATTTTATTAAGAAATTTCTTGGATGTGCAGCTGCTGCTTTTTCTTTTTAGCTCACCTGGCCCATTTTGTGGTAATTCATGCATCTGTCAATTGCTTTTTACCACTCAGAATACCATATTTCTGATCTGAAATGACCAGACTTCACTATGGGTTTCATCAGTATCTTGGACAATTTTCCTAACAAGCAAGATGCAAAACGATAAACATTTGCAAGCAATTTCAATTAGAAAAAGATTAGACTTTCCTTGGGAATGGGGGGTGGGGGTGGGGTGGGGGTGAAAATTGCTACATATTAAAAAGATTATGCTTATTGTTGATAGGTTTGTATCTTTTAAGTTTTTCACCCATCTGTTATCAGAAGCCAGTGTTTTTATATAGGGTAGATTGAATCAATTTAGCATAAGTATGAGTGTTGATTGATTTGTTAAGTTTTCATATTTTGTAAATGCAATGTGATGCAGTATTATGTGTTATTGTGATAGAAAAGGTAGTTATAATAAAAGATTAGTAGATAAATCAAAGGAAAAATACTCTCCCTGTGTAAGAAAGGTTTTATTTTGTTAGTTCATTCTAATTTTAAATTCATCACTGTAACAAATGATTTCATCCTAATAAAGGTCAAGGATTCATCTAGGTAACCAGGTAACCAGAAATACTGAAGAAATATCAGGGGTAAATTACTTTGTCATATGACCTGAACAAAAATGTAATAATTCTGCATTACCTCAGTTACCTTATTCTTAATGTCTACCATTTGACTAAAGCATGTGTGCATACATTTTCTGTTCACTTGAACATTACAGTATGGCAGTGTATTTTTCATAATTCTTGTTTTGTGTTATCACATGTCATTCCTGTAACATCAACAAATTTCAATTTTTTTGCAACATGTGATGTCATGTCACAACATTATGTCTAGTTTAATTATAGAATCCCAACAAATGTATTCAAGAGACATCACTAAACTTGTTTTATGTTTTGCTGAACAACAAGAATCCAAGTGCATTTTTTGTGATAAATAGAATCACTGCTTTCTGCAGTATTATATGAAATTTTACAGAATTTGTTAATTTCAGTGGGTTTTTTTACTCACATATCACATAGGTCATTAAATCATTTCATTAATTTGATAAGAAATAGGCATTCAACATAGTTCGGCCTACTGTTCACAATATAATTGCTCATGTCCATGAAACTCCAGTAAAATGTGCACTAAATTTCTTACATAGGGAGAGCACAATAGTCATGTATAGTTAGAAAATTTACCTAGAATAGCTGCAAGTATATTCTGATATACAATTAATCACATATAAGCAAGCAATTCAACCATTCTGTTTTGTTTTAATCTTGTCTGCTAATTAACTGACTTAAGATCTGCATAACTGATGCCTGTGAATTATGTTGTATTTTACTCAAAAGTGCATGTGTATGAGAGATTTAGCAGAATGTTCATCCACCCCATAATATCTTTGTAAATATAACTCTTTGTTTCCATCTAGGTTACAGATTAGAATTCATTTTTCATTTCTTATCATACACAGTGCCATCATCACACAAAGTCAGCTGGTTGTAAATCTGTGTAATAAACTTAGAATTACAGATGAATTGTTGTAAGTTGTAAAAATTTGATACATATTATAAATCTGAATTTAAATGCTCATCTCAATAATGAATACATTAAAATTTGCGTTAAAGTTATCTCGTCAGAGTTTAGTAGGTATACCAACATCATTTCCAACATGAATTTGACATTTTGTCAAAGTGACGAAAAGAATCCAACTCCATCATACTGGTAGCCAGTATAACTGGTGAAAGAAGAACTTTGGGAAGAACTTCCAACCTATTGGAAACTATTTGCAAGCTTCCCATGAACCCACACTGGCTGAGCCAGAGACTGAAACACACAAATTGAGGAGAGATATCAGTGATCTGTAAAGGCAGAGACCAAGCTTTTGTGTTGTCAAGGTCTTGTAATCATTTTAATTTGGTTAAGTACTTTTTTAGAAAACTTTAAGATGTACTAACTCGATGCTGTCTGATAATACTTTGGTATTGAACACTTGTCTCATGAAAAGTGTAATGTATGTACTCCTGTGTAACATGCATCCAGATGTGATCAGCATACACTCAGATCTCTCAGGCCTCGAACAATTTTCAATTAACTACTTGTCCTACATTTATTTATAATATTGAAACTTTTATTACAGCACTCATCCATTTGGTCACTTGCCCTTCCTAAGTTGACCAATTGTAAACACGAACAGATGATTGGAATTTTTGCAGTATGATAAAAGTAACGATACATCAGGGTCATCTCAGCTAAAGGTGATTAGAAACAAGGAGCATAGACCCAGATACTAGTGTAAAACTCCAGTCTGCTTTATATTATGTAACAGGATACTATGAATTTTGGTCTATGCTGCTTGTGGCAAGTCCACTACATCAGTGGGCAAAGCATCAGACTCTTAATCCAATGGTCATAAGATCAATACCAACCCAGGCCAGTCCAGGACGGCTGTGACAGTTTCTTTGCGAAAGGCCCTTGGCTTCTATTTCTTTTCGCTTAATATTGCTAGTAGCTTGATAAAAGTGCCATTTAATCCAGCCAACCATACTGTTTGCATTTGGATGCATATTACATACAGTAAGGGACTGTTTACAGTGTATTAAATAAATTCTGATATGTAAAGTTTGATGGAAAACATGTTTGTATTTGGATGAAGACTATACACTGATAAACACATTAGGTACCTCACTTGCTTTTAAAATACCTCAACCTTATCTTCAGACCTCATAACAGTCCTTAAAGTCAAATTGGCACTTTTACCTCTTCTGATAAATTATCATACCATTTTCCTCTTCCTTGACATTTTCCATTTAGAGTAAATCATTAGGAAGTGTTCTTGAATCCATAGAACATTTGTCTCATCAATTTTGCAGCAGTGTGATTGCATGAAATTCTACTTCTTTGATCTTATCACCATGTTTATTTGCTGAAATTTATTCAGGCTAGCTAAGAAAATTTTATGCACATTTGAAACAAGATGGAACATTTTTAATGTTGCTTAAATTTAATTTTTGGTCTTCATAATAGTTCCTCTCTACAGTATCATGAAGGATTGCATATTTAGTATTTGAAATGATTTTTTTCTGTTAGAAAAAAGCAAGTTTTAAAATGAAAATTTTATTTAATCCTTAATTTCTGGCTTCCATAGAAATAAATAGGAGCATGCAGCAACAATATGCTTTTTTTTTAACACCATTACTACATTATGCTGCAGCAGAACAGGCTAGCAATGATATTGAGGCAGTTTAGAAATCCAGAGATGCCAGCACAAGTTATAACTTATAGTTCAGTCAACATAATAGACTAATAAATTTCATACACAGTGATGAAATAAATGTCATAGAATGACTTTTATGCAAAGAGAATGCTTGTAATGGATCCATTAGAATTAACGAGTCTTTTGTAATTATTCTTGTACATGTAATGTCCGTTTTTTTGCACATTATAAATGGTCCATCTTAATGAACGTAAATGTTTAACCCAGTTGTGAAATTTAAGTAAATATGATACCATATGTACTTGCTTGTAAGTTGAGACCAACTACAAACTGCAGACCAGTCTGTCTTTGCATATGCCCTAGCAGGTTTTTCTGGAGTACTCAGTGAAACAAATCAGACCCCGACATGCTGGTGCAGACAGCAGATCAGGGTCTGTTGGGGGGTGGGGTTGCAGTTGGATGCCATTTGTAGCATATATTTTGTTACCTGTATTGTTTAAGTAAATGAAAGTAATTTGTTTTATTCAGTTTTGGGACCAATGTCAGATAATGCATGACTGTCAGATTTACAGGTGCTTTACTGTCAAGTTAATTGTACTACCATTACTGCTTCTTGCTGAATGTTCTCGTGATGTTTTCAGGCAGTTTTGAATCTAAATCATTTGCTGCATTTTTAGTCTAGTTTCTCCTGTAAGAAATTTGTTAGTATGTTCTTTCTCTCGTTGTTGCTGTAGAGTGTAAAGTAGTTTTTATAATAATTTTAGATTCTAATTACAGTTACAGAAGGAAACAAGAAAATTCCAAAACCCATCATAACTGTTACTACCATTAACACTAGCACCTTCCAATAATAATGTTTTTCTGAAAATAGATCATATAATATTTGTTGTAAATTTAAATTTATGAAATTGCATGTTATGAACACAAATTCTTTAAGAATCAACATCTTTGTTGTTTTTTTTTTCAAACTACTTCTAGGGTGGGGGTCCCTGTATAAAAATACACATACTGGACTTTAATGCAAACTAGTAATTTTAATAGTATTGGATTCAGTGCAGTCATCTCAACCATTTGCCAAGTAGGTTTAATATTGTAATGATAATCATCGCATTTTCTTTGATTAAAAAAATGGAGGGAAAAACTAGATTTTTAAGTTATTGCCTATGTACAGATAATATTGCACATAATTTTCATAATTTTCAAGGACCAATGAAAATGATCTGAAAATCTGTATTTGAAAGAACATGTCCTATGAATGTAATGATAGAGAATATTCATTTCCCATATTACCCTTTTGTTACATGTTCAGGAAAAAACATAAATGCACTGGTGGAAATATAGAGGGTGATTGTATACAGTCATCTGTACTGTAAAAAAAAAATACATGTGTTGAGAAGTAGCACTGTACAGAAGTTATGTCATTTTTTTTTTTAAACCTATATTTGCCAGAAATTATTTATAGATAAAAATGTAATTGGGGGAGAAAATGTGTAGCAAACCTTGGGAACATTTAATCAAGTAATCACATATGCCATCAGATTACTTGTGTATCAGGTGTTACATTTTTATTAAATTTTTGCATGATCAGGTGCTTTTATGATGTCACAAGTACTCGAGCATTTGAATGTTAGGTTTTTCTTTGAGTACAGAGATTTTTCTTTTCATTTGTAGGTGTTTGTTAAATAGATTATGTATCAGTAGTATTCACTTACCCTCCAATTTCTTTGTATCCCTTTACAGATTGATTTTTAAAAAATGCACAGAACTTATTCCTTTCACTCATCAATTTTTAATTTCTAATCTGATTGCTGCCAAGTGATTTTAAACCTAGCAGAAACTTGTTCTAAACAAAGACTGCTCACTGTCCCTTTCTGATGTCTAGAACAGTCCATTTTCAGCAAGAACTGTTGTCTGCATCCAGTATTTGCAATGTCTAATTTTAATATTTCTATAAAGAATTCAACAAAATAAAAAAAACTCTTACATATTCTAAAGAACGGAACTTCCAAGTTACAGAAATATAGGGAATTATTTAGAATTTATTGAAGACTGAGAACTACATCACATCTGTTGTCTGAAATAATAGACTCTCCCACACAAATATGGCATGGTGTTAGTAACAAAAATCCCATTTGGTTTGAAACATGTATAAGATGCCATGTTAGGGCCTCCCCAGATGACAGTTGGATCAGAAATTATAAATTGATGAATTAAGTGATGTTTTGTGCATTTTTTATACCTGTGATGTCCTTTGTTTATAAAATCAGCAGGGATTTCCAAACAAATGGGAGGGTAAATGAATACTGTAGTAATTGATAATGTAGGTGTGGTACATATATTATGTACCTGGTATTTACGACCAAATTTTAGGTGTTTGGTACTTAGATCATATACCTAGTTTATATACCTAGTAACTGATCATGTAAGAATAAATGCGATAAGATAGGGTTTTCTGTGTGCAGACAATGCCAGATGAAATGGAAAAAGACATTTAACTATGGAGCTTTCCTCTCAGGATGAAATCTTTCCACTCCAAATGTTTGCACTCTGCAAAAGCTATATTAGGCTTATATCCATTACAGTACTTCTTGCAGTAAATATGAAGGATCCATTTTCTATTTATAACAAATAAATTTATCATTTTGCAAAACATCTGTAATCCGTAATAATGAACAACACAGACGTGTACAGTGTAACTGCGCTCAAATGGGCACACACGTGCTCCTCAGAAGACTGGTTGCATAATGTAGATGCAGTTCGGCCATCCTAACAATATAATTCAGACTTTATTATCCTGGCCAGCACTAAATAACTGCCACAGATTTGGTCCTAGAAGTGTCAGGTTCAGTGAAGTTCTTACACTGAATTGCCAAATTATCCTTTGTCACATGCATCAAGCTTTGAAAATCGTAGACCTTAATTTGCTCTTGAAAAACTTAACCAGCAAGTTCTATACCATTTATCATATATACTAGCATATAAGTTTGTGTCCAACTTCAATCAGGGTGATCTGCTGACACATTCTGTGCCAGCAGGTTTGGGTCTATGCAGTTTGAAGTTGGATCCAACTTCCACATGAAAATATATTATACTTTTGATTCAGAAGTAGACAGAAAAGTGTAGATAGAGATTGGCTGGTACCTTTTTTGCCAGAGGATTTTTGTCTACACTATTATCAGTTGTGTGCTGTCATACTTAACAGGTTTGTGTACTGTTTGATCTCTTAAGTTGGCATGTTTTAGCAGTGATTGACAAGCTGTTGAACAGGCTGCAACAAAACGAGGCAACCCAAGACTGACAGGTCATTTACAATAGCCTGATTATTATATATTCTTATTTATAATCAGTATCAGGTACTTGATTTCTTTACAATACTGTTAGGAACAATGATGCGTTCTCAAATAAATATGTTCTTTTTATTCCTCAGCGTCATTTATATTCATGGCACACATGAATACATTGGGCATGTTGGATGATGTGTCCTTATGTGTATCATTGATGACTATGTATACAGGAAAATGTTGTTCAGATATCTCATATTAAGTCTAAATGGGACAGAATCAGAGTATATAATAATAATAAAGCAGATATGGTATTTGATATTGTAATCTTAGTGGTATGCCCTCTGTACACAGTCTCTCTACGTACTACCTCCTCTCCAAAGCCAGTGATTACCGATGTCCTCATAATAATCAGTACATGTAATGGCAAATAAAATATTATAATGTATCAGAAAGTCTTGTTTTCTCTTTCCTGTTTGTGGGTTTGTGCCATAACTTCAAGAATAAACCTAGTCCTATGATGTTGTTCATGTAAGGAAGCTCTCTATGCATACTGTAAGATGAAATTTAATGGGAGGGAATAACTTGTTCCAGTGTGATTTAGTCTTATTACTAAACAATGATACACGTTTTGGATGTTCAAAGTTGAAAAAAGTGCATAACACACTGATTACGATTTTATTTTATTACTGTTGAATGTAAAGAGAAATTCTGGTAGAAGATAATTATTGTGGTCCTGCTGATCAAAATCCAAAACATGGGACTCTGCCGTTAATTCTGTAGTCCATGTTGATACAGTTTTCCTTGCTCAAAAGTATCGCCCATGGAAATTTGTCATTTGCTTAATGTAGAGGTCCAGGAGGTGAAGTGGGCTGTGGCATGTGTCTGTACAGATCACTCACACAGATCACCTGTCCACATGAGTTCAGTCCTGGCTTGATCATCATGGGTATGTGAAAAAGCTTGCCTGTTGCTTTCCATGGGTCACTGGTTGTTCCCTGGTTCTTCCTCCATCAAATATACTGGCTGCCATATATAGCCTATCATATGCTGAATAATGGCATTAAACCCTACAAAACCACACAAATTTTACTTCACAAATGAAACCAATGCAGAAATGTAAAAAAGTTACCCTAATAAACTTTAGTCAGGAGAGATAAAACTGAAGTTAATACTGAAGAAAGTTTTGACTTCATAGAGGCAAAACAAAATTAATTAAAATGGCATACAGTAGTCTTTAGGGGCCCATTTAGATAATTATAAAATATTTAACAGCAGTCAAAATAGTACTTTAGGTTGAATGTATCATCCTGCAATACAAATGAACCATTATTGTTAGCAGACAATGCTGTCTGCCTACCCACAATGTTGACATTGTTCAGCAGGTCCATTTCACAGAATGGTGTCTTGTCTGGTCTGCTAGAGTATATTCTAAATATCTGACGGAAATCAAACCAAAACATGCAGACACTAGTGGTCATATGCAATTGCAAGATCTAAACTGATTAGTGTACAAAAGTATAGTACAATCTATTTTGTCTGAATATTGTTTGTTTCAGCACCTAGAATCAGTCTCATTTGGTTTTGATTTGGTCACTCCTTCATGCCCAGCATATTGTCCATTCTCTTTCTCCAAATATAGTTTGCATTCGAAGTAATATTAAACAACATCTGACAAAAAAAAAATGAGGCTTAAGGTGGCCAAATGGACTAAAGCACTCGCCTTTACAGATCTATGCCATCTCACTTCTCTCTGCATGGGTTCGTGTCTCTGGCTCAGTCAATGTGGGTATGTGAGAAAACTTGCCAGTATCTTCCTCTGGATCAATGGTTATTCACCAGAGTTCTCAGTTCTTCCTCCAGTTACACTGGATGCCATGTATAGCCTATCATGAGCTGAAAAATGGCATTAAACCCACAACAACAAATGTTAGCACAGCTTGTATACTACATCATAAACGGGATAGCTGCCATGTAATTTCAGGTTAAGTTTCTGCTTCTGGTTTCCTTGTTTTCCACACATCTTGAATAGGACTATGACTAAAGTATCTGGCAAACTGAATGAAATCTGCATGTATTAATCTTGTTACCAACGACAAAATTTGTTGGACAGTGAGAAACAGTTTTAAAGCCATATCAAAATCTAATTTATCATTTTGTGTTCTGTTGTTTAAAAGCCCATTACTACTAAATTTTTTATAGTAATTTGCTTCAATATGAAGTGAACTTACCTATAACATGGTCTTTTATAACACAGTCTACTTTTATAACAAAATCAACCTTTATAAGAGTATACTTTTATTATACCATTTACTTTTATAACCCTTATAACTCTTAATTTTAATATGCCATCTACTTTTATAACACAGAACCTTTATAACATGGTCTAATTTTTATAACACATTCTACTTTTATAACATGGTCTAATTTTTATAACACAGTCTACTTTTAGAACAGGGTGTACTTTATAGCTCCAGTGAATGAAAATATTATAAGGGATCATTGTATTCAAAGGTGTATCTTCACTTCAACCTTGGCAATTTTAACACTGAAAAATTACAGCTCGTAAATAATGCCTCTGGAAATTTCTGCTAGTAATTAATGCCTCTGGTAATTACTGCTGGAAACTGATGCCTCCCTTGGTATGCAGATCAAAAGGCTCCATAGTCTTTTTCAATGCAGCTAAAACTATTCTGAAATAAATATTACTGATATGACACTGCTTAATTTGATTTCAATCAACCCATGTCATTTTGAAGCTAATGAACAGAAACTGACACGGCTGCTGAATAAAAAAATTGGAAAGGGATGTTACTGTATGGTGACTGAAGTGAGCTGCTTCTGCTCAACTGCAGAGTATTTTTTATTTTCCAGATGAGATGACACAATATAATCAAGAAAGTATGACTAGTAATTATGAAGGCAGAAAAATGCTTTTATTTCACTTAATTCACCAGACTTGAACAAGAGTACCTGAAAAGAACTACAACAAATGTTTAATGATGGCAGGATGGACTATGACATAGTGTATTACACCAGACTTATGATGTCATGGTTCCCACGCTTTTCTAAAGATAAATTTCCAGAGTTATTTCCAGGGTTTTTCCTGGATGAAATTAATTTTTTCAAGGTTCACATATGACCATTACTGAATGGAATTAAAGAACATTCTAGATTATAAAACATGCATTTTCTAAATCTAAAGATGTTTCCCTTTCAAGACTCTCCAAAATATCTAAGTCAGGAAAGATGATCACGTACAAAACCACAAAACATATCACACGAAACAAGTTTGATTATATTCCTACAAATTTGCATGTAAAGTCATTTCAATGTACAGAATACAAATTCTATTTTATTTTGCTGACCTGCATTATGTTGCTAAGTGGGAGCAACAGATAATGAATATAAATTAGTTTTGTTTCCTGTCAAACCTTTAATTCCAAAGAATTATATAGCAATATATATATGCATCTTATAGAAAGTAAACTGTTCCTATTACAGTATGAAAAAAAATACAATAAATACAAATAATTAGAATCTTGTCTTGTAACGAAAAGAGTTCAAACCTGCATTTATCTGTGACAATAAAATCCCAAACAAGATTTTTCAAACAACCTAATCTCCTTAAGACGATCTGGTTAAAAATCTGTCATTTAAAAAACATTTTCAACAGGGTTGATTTAAATTTTGACAAAAGACCTTCAAAATTATATACTGTTGTATAAACAAAGACTGAATTTTCTGTAAAATCAACTTGTCTTCTTGCAATTCGTTAACCCAGTCCCCAAACCTGTATTGATACAAGGGCTCGTATTGTTTTTTAATATATAATACAAGGGATGACAATTTCTCATTTCAGCTCTGAGATTCAACAATTTGGACTACAAATTTGGCTTAAAACAAATAGCAGTCTGTTTTCTAATCCGGGTTTCCTCCGAATATTCCCACCCAACTTTTCATATTTGGACATTTAGGTTGGGGTGTGGGGTCATTGCAATTGCATATCGAAAATTTGGAATTTGCCGCCACCCTGCGGTAGTGACATATGGTAGTCGCTTACCAGCGGGCCTAGAAAATTTAAACTTATGTCGACTTATACCTGCATCAGATCAATAGGAAAATGATTTATTTTCTCAGAAATGGCAAGTATTATAATCGTAATGTCTTTACTCCGCTGACAGACTAGACGAAACTATGGCATAGATGAAACCTGACCCGGTACTTGCCATTTGCATCATAGTCACATAACTTCACAAATTTCAAACAACGATATTGGAAGTCCAATAGTCACGTGATATCAACAACAAACTCCTTTATGATGATGTTGTACAGAAATTCAATTAAATGAAAGTCAAATACTTTTTGTAAAAACCAGCAATCTGGCCAGTCTGATTTATCAAGCAGAGAGCACATGTCAACATGGTAGTCATGTGATACAACAAAACTCCATAAGTTGTTCTCGGAACATATAAATATGGAAAATTTTGTGTTCTTTCTTTTTTGCATTTTTATTAAAACCATTATACGACTTTCATTTAATATTTTTTAAACTTTTTTTCTCTACAACATTTGAAAATGGGGGTTGTTAGATTTGTGTACTCATGCGACTAGCAATGCAAATCACGAGTACCAGGTCACATTTTATCAACGCCGTAGTTTTATCTTGTCTTTCAGCAGATTAAAGACATAACGATTTTAATACTCACAATTTCTGAGAAAATAAGTAATTTTCATATTGATTTCATGCATGTATTACTCGATCTAACAACGTTTAAAGCTTGCTAGACCATCTGGTAAGCGGCAACGTTTTGCCACCACCATGTTGGCCGCTTGTGATGCTAGACTGGGTTTCATACCTTCCATGTAAGGAAGATACGGATACTTAGCTCACTTTGAAAATAAATCTACTAGATGAATCTCATCCACTGAGTGTTTGGACTGACTCAGCATATATGTTTACTGCAAGCACCCAAATGATCCATACTGCACCCTCTGAATATTCTCATTAGAACTCAATAAATTTAACTTATGATCAGTTTAATTAGGACTCAATTATGTGATTGTTTTGGGCATCAAGTGGTGGCAGAAATTCCTGGATTTTTCCTGACTTTCATCAATATTTATGAAATTCAAGGACTTTTCATGGTCGGGAAAAAAATTATCATTTCTCCCGACTTTTTCCCCGATTTCCCGGTAGCGTGGGAACCCTGTGATGTGTATACAAAAATGTCCCATGAATTTTGCTTTTCAGAGAATTTCATTCAATTGTGCCATGCAAATGGTCTCTAATAATGCACTGAAATAAGACAATAATCTGTTTCATATGTTTCTTTCCATCTATTCTAAACAACAAAACATTAAAAATGATAGCAAAAGATCCAACTGGACCCAACATGCTGTGGCAGAAGCATTAACTGGGTCTAAGATAACTCAGTTGGATCATTCACTATTATTTATAACATTGGTCAGACTTATTAAGCAGTTGATAGAAATAATGTCAAATTCAGTTTGTTCCCCTGTTAATAGGTACATACACTGACACCAACCAGGCTATTAATATTTCTGATCCAGATCTAGCCATTTTAATGGCAAGATCTAGTTGCTGTACAACTCCCATTTATGAATTTTCAAAGTGTATTCTGGATCTGTGCCAAATCCAGTTTTTTTACAAGTTGTAAATTTTAATAAATAGATGATTTTGAAACTGATAACAGATCATTTGTGTACAAAGCAGACTTGATGCCAGAATGCTCTGAATTAATTTACGTCTACATTGACAGCTAACCTAGATGCTATATTTAATTCCGAATACTTTTTTTTTTTTGGCTAGAATAATGTCAGCTATACAGTCTATCTGCAAATTAATGACTGGGAAAAGCTATGCTTGGTAGGATTACACTATATATTTGTACAGTCTATATGAAAAAAAAATGATGGATCACATACATGTTTGAACTGCAACAGGTGTTTCAGTTGCCTGACATGAACTATGACATGATTTTTGGTCTCACTAACTACTAGGATAGCCCTGCAATCAGAAATTACATTCAGGACCAGTCTGATTAAATTCAAGGTCTCCAACATAATGGAGGTTTGACAGATACCAATACAAGGTTATGTTCTGTTCACCTTTCGATTCACCAATAAAATGACAACTTTCACATTTATGAAAATGTAAAACATCATTTTGGAACAATGACATTTCTCATGATAACTTTCCGTAAGATGAAATGCAATGCTTTATCTGATGGGTTACTAAAAATATGTGACCAGATAAATCAAATGACACCAGAACATGAACCTATATTGATACCTGTCATAAGTAGATCTTGATTTTAGTCAAATCTTAGTACACTCTAATGATTTTGCAGAATGAACCTTTTCTAAATACGGATATGTCCTCTCATAGGAATAACTATATTGGAAAACACTCAAATTTATGGTTTTGTGTAATGTTTCCAAACTGGAACACTGATTTTCAATAGTAAAACCTCCAGTATTAGCTCATCTCGCATGCACAAAAGTCTAGTGTACTGAGATTTGGAAAACCTCTTTATCAGAAAAAATTACCTCTCACTGATAATCTGACATATATTTACCTCCCCCCTTAAAAAAATCTAGAAACAAAAAAAGAAAGAAAACACTCCTCCTAAATGACCATACCTAAGATCATGAGTATAATAAGTGACAAATACTTGACTAGAATGAATTTTTTAAAAACTGATTTAGAACCTAACAAATTTCAAACTTTCAGCTACCTAGACAAGAAGCATTATCCATTGTATTGAGGTTTTATTGTGGAATCTTTATTACTGAAATTACTGCATCATCTATTCCACTATAATCTATGTTTCTACAGTGGCCTGAGTTGTCTGCTCTTGGTTTGAAGACTGCAACTGTGATGTGTCCTGAATTATTTTCCTGTTCCCCTCTGCTTCACTCTCACCATTAAAAGTACTTGTCTCTGCATCTGTAATAAATAAATTCAAATTATGTACAGATATCAATGGTTAGGCTTGATTTATGTTTTACAGCACATCAACACATGAAATTTATTTAGTGCCATGGCAATTTCAGTGAAGTGCCTTGCCAAGGAACACACTATCATAGCCCACCTCATGCTGATCTTATAGTATGATCAGAACCCACACCACTTCATCACAAGCCCAGCATGCTAAGGAATATGCCACAACAATATCAATCGCATAAAATTGTATATATTAGGGTTTATTGTCATGTCAACAATTCAATAATGGCTACATGGTGATGATTAAAGGTAAAGTTCCAAAAATGTAAATATTGAAAACAAAAAAAAATCCTTTCCCAAAAAATGTAAAGATGATAAATTACAAGATTAAAGGTAAAATTGTAAATATTAAAAAAATGAAGACACTTTAAGAAGATAAACGTTTCAAAATATACATAAACATGAAGTAATAGAAAATAAAAAAAAAAGTTAAAAATGTTGAAATTCTGAATAAGCATGCAATTTTGTAAAAGTAAATAGTAACATAGATAAAATTACCCAAAATATAAGGTAAAAATTTATTTTATGAAATGCATTTTCTCCAATAGGACCAAAACTGCCTCTGGAGGTAAACCATTATAAAGTTCCTTAACAGAGTTCTCATTAAAATAATCTTCTCTTTTAGAGGATGGAAATCAATACGCTAAACAAGAATGTGTTCCACTATCAGGATATGCACTTGGGTTGCTTTCACCTTTCAGTAGGTATGCACAAGTCAGATGTGTGTGTCTTCTATACTGCAAAAACCCTGAATCTACTTAAATAAATTGTACAACTTCTTGTATTTACCATTACAAGATGATCACTGATGAAATGCAGGAGTTTTTAACTTAATGAAAATGGATACTTGTAAACAGTTAAGAGTAAAAGCAAAACAAACAAAAATGGCACAGCCTCCGATTTTGCTCGAAAATCCCTCCTCTTCTGTTTCAAGAAGTTTTTCAAATACCCAGTGCAAACGGAGCACAACATAAGACCTACGTCTAGTTCATTCTTCAGCCATTCACATGCAATTTCCATCATTTCTTTAACTTTTCATACTCCCTTCTCTTGGTCACATTTACAATCACACTCCTTCATACAATCATCTTATTTTATACATTTTGGTGGCAGCTGCACACACTGCAAAACCTTCCACATCTTTCCAAATGTTGCTGCATAATACAATGAATGTTTATCAACAACAATTGAAATATTAGCACGTCATTAGAAATAATTCTGCACTAGTAGTTTACTTGACCAATAGAACCTTTCTGGATTGGCCAATATTAACCTGATCCCCAGAACCTTTTTGGACTGGCCATTACAAGCCTGATCCCCAGAACCTTTTTGGATTGGCCATTACAAGCTTGATCCGCAGAACCTTTTTTGATTGGCCATTACAAGCTTGATTCCCAGAACCTTTTTAGATTGGCCAATACAAGCCTGATCCTCAAAACCTTTCTTGACAACAGTATTGAAATCTATGTATTAGGCCAATATACCAGGCTAGTTCCATGCTTTGACAATCACCACCCTTATTTACTTGATGCATGAAAGAACACCTAGCCATTTCTGCCATAGGCATTCTTTGTGCCTCATCAAGTGAAGGGTGTTGGTAGGTACTTTATTAACATGGTAAACAGATCAATTAACCATGAAAGGGAATGACGTCTCACATATATCCAACAGAAGACCACTTGTTAACTGTTACAATAACAACCAGCAGAAATTTTCAATGATTCAATCATTTTGTGAGGGTTGGGGTGTGAGTGATCTGACAGCAAATTCAATGGTTTTGTGAGGGCTGGGGTTTGAGAGATCTGTCAGCAAATTCAATGGTTTTGTGAGGGATGGGGCTTGAGAGATCTGTCAGCACATTCAATGGTTTTGTGAGGGCTGGAGTTTAGTGATCTGTCAGCAAATTCAATGGTTTTGTTAGGGCTGGGGTTTGGGTATCTGTCAGCAAATTCAATGGTTTTGTGAGGGCTGGGGTCTGAGAGATCTGTCTCCAAATTCAATGGTTTCATGGCCGGGGTATGAGTGATCTGTCAGCAGATTCAATGTTCTTGAATTAGCAGACTAGCATTTATTTCAAGCCCTGCAAATTAGTATTTAAAAACTTATCAAATTTGCACAGGTAAAATATCATTGATTCCTCTTATACAATGAGAAAATCATATATTCGCAAATGAATTATTTCAGTGTAACACACTAAGCTCATTTTTGTATGATACAAAAACTGTGCTGAGTTGTGGTTGGTATTTATTCACTGAAGATTGTCCAAAGAGTCATATTCTTTCCACTGACTTAATGATTTCTTTCACAGCATTGTTCTTCCAGTTACTAAAAGTACCTAAAAACCTTTATTTTTTATTATTCAATAAAAGACAAAATAAAAAAAATCATGTCATCTTGCATCTACTCTTTTCCCGAGTTCATTACACTTTGAAAGACTCAACTAACATGTGACATGATACTGATGATAAAATAATGCAAAAATCATGCCACTGCAATATGAACAGTTAATATTTGATTTTACAAATGAGACCATCATTCACAGACATGGATCTACCAGTACAAAATAATTATCAGATTTGAGTCTACACTGTTCAGATTTACTGAGGGCCTCAGGTGGCTGAGTGATCAAAGATGTTTTCCTTGACAGATCACTCACATCGAACTTCTGTCCAAACAAGTTTTTGCTTCAGCTTGACAAATGTGGGTATGTGAGAAAGCTTGCAATTAGCTTCCTGTGGGTCTGTGCATTTTCCAGGTGTCTTTCCAGGTTCTTCCTCCACCAAATATACTGGCCTCCATGTATAACCTCTCATGTACTGAAAAATGGCATTAAACTACTCAAACCCAAACCAAACTGATAACATTTACTGTATACACTCACTAAAGAGAACAAATGCAAACAACATTGACTCTAATTGGCCATCTGATGATGTGTCAGATCATGGTCTATGTTGTTTTTTCTATTGATTACTGGGGCCCCATGTGGCCGAGTTGTCGAAGGTGCTTGCCATTAAAGATCACTGGCATCTCACCTGTCTGCATGGATTCAAGTCTGTTGGCTGGCCAACACAGGTATGTGAGAAAGCTTGCCAGTAGCTTCCAGTGGGTCAGTGGTTTTTCTTAGGATTTTCCAGTGTTCTTCCTCCACCACATATACTGGTCACCATGTATAACCTATCATATGCTGTAAAATGGAGATAAACGCAAACAAATAACAACTTAGTGATTACTTCTAACAAACTGTACAGACCCAGATCTGCCCTCCAATTATGCAATGTCAGATCTGGGTTTATGCAGTCTGAAATTGGATTTGACTTGTATATATATATATATATATATATATATATATATATATATATATATATATATATATATATATATATATATCTATATGGTATACACATGTTCTACATAAGCAAATGGTTCTATCTTGCACAACTTCAAGACACACAAGACTCCCTTTATCTTAAGCTTGCCTTCTATTTAATTAGAAAGCAAAAAAACCCTCAAACTGAACTTAATCTAAAAATTTATTTAAAGCATGAATAGGCAGATGGTCATACATGCAGATGCCAAAGTCATCACTGGGCAAAGCTTTCACCAAGGCTGGCTTGCTAATTATGACTGAGAAAATCATACAAGACTGTGAAATGTTACACCTGTGATTTTATGCGATAAATACAAATGTTCTATGCTTGCAAAAACAAAAGAGTAAATTTGTCTCCAACTGTTACAATTAGTTGTAAAACTGATTATTGTGTGATTTGTATTTATGTAAATGACATGAAAAAGAAAATTAAACTGGTGATTATGTACTGGTGATTATGTACTATTTTCTTTACAGATGTTAAAAAAGTTTGATAAGGAACTTGCAACAAAGAACAAACAGTAACAGAAATCTAAATGAAAAGGTGTTACCCAAGTTCAAGGTCTAGCCTTATTTACAAACTTATAATGTTCTGGAAATGAATTTGTCACTGGTCATTTTACAGAGTGTTAGGTTTTCATATGAGGCTGTGGTCAAAAATTATTCATGTGAATCCATAATCAGAGTTTACAGTTGTGTTAATAATTGAGAGAAATCATTTATTTAAAATCTATTCATTGGAATTAAAAAGTGCTCATTGACATTTTGGACAAAAACACTAATTGGGGATTATTGTGATTTCATTCAGAGACATTCTGGATTATATCACTGTGATACATAAAAACTGTTGGTACATAAGCTCATTCAAAACTATTGGTATATCAACACATTCAAGATTATTGGCATTCTTTAGGAACATTCATAGGTCTGGACTTGTGATAAAATATTTAGGATTATTAGAGATATAATCTATAATACTCTAAAACTTCCACATACATTTTCATTTTCCAGCTTTGAGAAATAAATTTATTTGTTGATTTTACTAAACGGTTGGCTTCACTTCTTTCTGTTACTTAGGTTATGACCAAAGAGTCATAACAAAGCACAAAACCTTTTTCCTTTGTTCTGATACACTATGAAGTCTTGTAGATTTATTGGAAGACAATTATGTTTTCCACAGGAAGGAGGGTACCTCTCTTATCCTTAATATGTGTATCCTCCATTTTTTTATGCAGTTCTTCATCCTCTTCCTGTCTCTTATGAGCTTCCATCTCTGCAAGATGTTTAGCCTCTTCCTCCTGTTCCCTTTGTTTTTGCTCTTGAAATTTCTGGTGCTTCACTGAAATTCAAGAAACACAAAGTATGCAAGGGGAGACAAGTCATGCAGAGTAGAGAACTAAACTTGCATGTTAAATGAACACTTAACAGCATTCACTGATTGCTTCATCTTCCTAAATGTCAGTTACTTCAAGCTAACAATCCCATTTATGCACACAATACAATGTCCAAAATACAATACAACTTGCAAGATGATGGACACATCGTATCTTTGCTCATCTTTACATAACAAAACCTAAATAAAATAAGGTAAAAAGCTGAAAAACTGTGGAGTTACTTAATAATAATAATAATAATGAGGACTTTGTATAGCGCCTAATCTTTAGAATCTCTAAGGGCTTTACAACATTAGACAACACCTAAAACATAAAAAACATATATTATGATATAATTACGTAAAAACAAACACCATGAAATTAAAAAACATAAAACATGCTGAAAATATTTAAGGTAGGAAACATTATTAGGTCTTTAAGTTTGTTCTTGCAGTCGAAATAGATGAGTTTTGAGAGCACTCTTGAATGAGATCATTGTGTCTTTGTGTCTAAATTCAGCGGGCAATTCGTTCCACGTTGCTGGACCCTGGTATGCAAAAGAACGATTTTTGACATGAATGGGAGATTAGAAACTGGGCAGTAGTTCTTTAAATCATTATGGTCGAGTGTTGGTTTCTTCAGCAGAGGCTGTACAATGGCAGTTTTTAAAAATGATGGGAATTCCCCAGATGAGAGAGAGGTATTAATAACATCAGTTAGTGAAGGCAATATTGGATCTAAGCACTCAAATGATGTTGGAACTGGATCAAGTTCACATGACTTTGGTGCACTCTTCATCACGATTGTACGTACTAAATCCATAGAGACAGGTTCAAATACTGCTTACAGTTGCCGCTGAAATTCTGTATCGCAACTGTATGGTGATGACTAGTCACTTGAAATCGTGTTGTCAAGCTTATCTCTAATGGTTTGTACTTTGTCACAGAAGAAATCTGCAAACAGTTCCCGAAGGTTGACTGGAAAGAAGGTAGCTGGAAGTGGTGTACATTTGTTCCTTGACATTAGCTTGTTGGTAATCTCGAAGGGCTCTTTGCAGCTGGAACTTTCCGTGATCTTAGTACTGTAGTGGGCTGATTTCGCTGCATGGACTATGTTTGTGATATTCTTCTTAGCGGCTTCATAGATTTGCTTATTAATAGTGAGTCTGGTGGAAAGCCAAAGCCTCTCAGCTTTACAGCAGTCTCTTTTAGCAGTGCGAAGCTGGTCCCTAATACTGCTATACCACGAAGAACACTTTTGAACTGATACTCTGCACTTGGTTGCTGGGGCACGTTTGTCAAGCAATGACTGCAGGCAGTTATCGAGTTGTTCTGCTGTAGGATAGGTTTGCTTGGATGTCATGCATTAGTTGGGTTCTACTTATCATACGGAGGTTTCTCTAAGTAGCAAATAAAGGTGGATTGTTAGGGACTGATACATCAAAATGGCATATAATGCAGAGGTGATCTGATGCAAGTTTGTGGGATACCAGGGAGGACCGTAGAATATTATCATCAGGTCTATAAAGAATCCAGTCTAAAATGTGATCATGTTTATGGCTGGGTTGGTTAACTGACTGTTTGAGGTTGAAACCATGAATGGAATCTAGGGAGTTTTGATGTGTATTGGTTTCCAGGACAGTCAAAGTGAAAGTTGAAATCTCCAAGAATAATCAGGTTGCCACCTATCAAATTTCCATACTCCAGGAGATTCGGAAACTGCTCCAAAAAGAGAAAAATTCTGTCAGCTTGTTTTTTCTACTAGGAGAAGGGCGGTAGAGGCAGAAAAAATAGACTGACTTTTGTTCCAGTGTGAGTGTGGTTTGGACTAGTTCAATGATGTGTGGTAGAAATTGAAACTTGTGTTGTGGTTAAGACATTTGATTATGGAGTTCTTTGCGATGACAGCAATTCCACCTCTGCGAGAGTGGTGGAGGAACAACTTGATGGAGTAACCGGTGGGTGTTAGATCCGCACACTTGTGCTCATCGCGTGACATTGATATTCTGATCATTGATAAAATTAACTATTTCTGAGCGTTTTTCCGGTGGGCA